>BQNB010069844.1:0-26594 GCA_026074375.1 Tanacetum coccineum
AGAACTTGATAGGAGCAATGAGATGGTTGCAAAGCACTTGAGTGAGTATGAACAAGCTGAAGCTGAATTATCACATAATGAGAAAGTTGGATTAATTAATGAATTGCTCAAGTATCAAAGGGATCTTGCTCAAATCAAGAAGTACCAAGCTCAGCAAAGCAAGCTAACTACCAAGACTGAGAGAAGAAAATTCTACACATCGGTATTAAGTAGCAGTGCTAGTTGGAAAGCCAAAGACTTCAAAGGAATGACTTTTGATCAGATTGAAGAAAAATTCTTTCTAGTTTGTGAAAAGATTCAAGAGTTTGTACCTATGGATTCCAAACTAGAAAGTGAAAGACTTAAGAGACCAGGAATTCAGTCGGCTCAGAAAAGCTCAAAGAAATTGAAGACAGCTAAAGCCTCAGGTTCAGAACTCTTTCAAGAGCAACAAACTAAAAAACCTAAAGAGCTATATGAGGAAGAGCTTAAGAAGATGATGGAGATAGTATCTGCAGAGGAAGTTTACATTGAAGCTCTACAAGTAAAATGTCCTATTATAGATTGGGAAGTCTATGGTGAAGGACAAATAAAGTATTGGAAGATTGTCAAAGTTGGGGATCATACAGAAGTTTATCAACTATTTGAAGAGATGCTAAGGAAATTTGAAGAGAGGATTTGGATAAGCTTTGGAGCCTGGTCAAGGAGACTTTTAGCACTACAGACCCTACAGAGGACAAAGAGAAAATGCTTTGGGTTGAGCTAAAAAAACCAGATCCTAGAGACCAACTATGGACACTTCAAAAGTACATGCATGATCCCTTGGAATGGAAGCTGTATGATACATGTGGTGTTCATCATGTATCTACTGGAAGGGGACATGAGATTTTCATGCTAGTGGAGAAAGACTGTCCTTTGACAAAAGGACTCATAACTGTGATGATGTGTACCAAGTTGCAAGTAGATCAATACTCATAAATGGCTAATGAACTCCTAATGAAGATATATATTATTGCAAACAGTCCAAGATGATGAGATGTTTGGAAGCATCCTCTCCAGGTTAGCATTTTATTATAGAAACTTGATTTGAAGATGGAGTATCAAGTTTAGGGGAGGATTGTTAGGAATAAAATGCTCTAAGGCATTTCCACTGTTAGTCATGTTCATTCCCACTGCTAGAGTATTTTCCCACTGCTAGTGTTATGTATTCGCACAGCTAGAGAAAGGTTTCCACTGCTGAAGTTTTTCCACTGTTGTCTTAAGGATAGGGGTGGAAACGAGCCGAGCCGAGCTCGAGCTCGCTAAGGCTCGAGCTCGGCTCGTTTAAGTCTTATAAAGCTCGAGCTCGAGCTCGGCTCGGTTCGAGCCTTATTTTTTAAGCTCGAGCTCGGCTCGTGACATGTAATATGGGCTCGGGCTCGGCTCGAGCTCGGCTCGATTATACAATTTGAAAATGAAAAATTAAAATTTGGCTCAAACTTGGCTCGAGCTCGGCTCGTAATATATATATTTTGGGCTCGTTAATAAGCTTGTTATTGAGCTCGTTAATAAGCTCGCATATAATACCTATGCATAATATTTTAATACAAATTTCGTTTAGGCTCGTTTAGGCTCGCGAGCCCAATCGAGCTTTGTATGTAAAGCTCGGGCTCGAGCTCGATTAATAAATGAGCTGCAACTTAGGCTCGAGCTCGGGCTCGAGCTCGTTTAGGCTCGGCTCGTTCGAGCTTTTTACCGATCCGATCCCGAGCTTTTCACGAGCGGCTCGGCTCATTTCCACCCCTACTTAAGGATAAGGATTACTTTGAGTCAAATACGCGTTATTGTTATATTTGGAATGTATCATTGCTAGATCCAAATAAATCAAAATAATTATTAAATTAAATTGACCATAATAAGTTGATGTACGAATACAAGTTGTGCCAATTGAGTGCTATCGATCCCCTAATTGAACGTCATGGCAAACCCCGAAGGGTTGCCCTATACCCTGATGCGAACATCTTGTTTTCTCCTTTCTTATTTGCGGCTGTACTCACCAACGAATGGACTGAATAATTTCATTCTAATGTCCCATATTTATAGTTAACTATAAGTTTAAGTATTTTATGACTTCGGCCCCTGAACTTCCATTGAATTGTAATTGTTTATTGAAATTTTGTAGCTTTTGTGCAACATTGGCCCCTGTGATGACTCATCATTACGGCGTAACGGCATCGACCGCGTTATGCCGTAAACCTTCTGACACAGCATTCCATAATTTAGTATTAAAATTGGTTACGGCGTAATCACACCGGACCTTTACGCCTTAACCCTTAGTTAGCAATATGATCTTTTCCAGAATAATATTTTACGGCGTAACTCCTGCGGGACGTTACGCCGTAATGCCTCGTCAGTACCAAATCTTCGTAATTAATAACTAATTACGGCGTAACTCCTGCGGGACATTACGTCGTAATATCTTCTAAGCTTCCAACTCGACGACATTAATCTTCTAAAATATAGTACCCCTACTAAATAATATAGTAGTGGTATTATTCTTCATTTATGCTCCTAGGTCGCTTCCTGAGGAAATATAGTAGCCCTCCATAATATTTTAGTACTTCTACTAAATAAATTAGTATTGGTACTAAATTTGGCCATTTATAGTCTTTTTTCGTTCCATTGCCCAAATTACCTAAAATTCGAAATATAAACGAATTAAGTACCGAATTCATATAAAGCAATGCAATAAATGCAGGAATTTGATATAAAAAGTATTAAATATTTAATGTTATCAAAATTCCCCCAACTTGACTTCTACTTGCCCTAAAGTAGAACCTTTTAAATAATTCTCAAAAAGATATCTCCCTAGTTATCAGGATGATATGAATTTAAAAATTACTCATACTAGAAAATTCTAAACCGAGCATCTCACGAAAAGGAAAAACGGATCACACTCATACTCTCACTAATCTATGTGTTTCATTTTTAGTGATCACTCAACTGCTCAGTCATGGCGAGTATTCTATCATAAGCTTGGCAAATATACTAATCTCCACCACTAGAGTCTAGATAAGGCCGTCTCATGGATATCGGTGGCCCCGTGCCATTTTCAAACAGAGGCCTCATTAAACACAAAAGAAATTACACATTTATTAATAGTGCATGAACTATTTAATCTTGAGCCTCGTATCGTGCATATATATATATATATATATATATATATATATATATATATATATATATATATATATATATATATAAGAAGTGCATGATTTGGTGGCCCTCTTGAAGTGGTGGCCTTGTGCGATGGCACCTCTTGCACTCCCCTAAAGACGACTCTGAGTCTAGATGCAACTGTTCAAAAAGGAAAATGGGTTGACACAACATAAAGGTTTACGGGGTAAATCATTTTTTAATACAATTTTAACCAAAAGCGTTACACCAACAAGGGCGACAAAACCACACATACACATCCGTAACGACGGAATGGACATGTATGATTGCATTCAATTCCCTCATTCGAGTAAAACCAAGGGTTAGGAGAATGATATAGGGTAGGATAGAGACATGGGATACACTTTTAATTGTTGTTAAATAAAAACACAAAACAAATAATTTCCTAAGTCCATAATCTCCCCGTCACTGGTCGCATTCAAATCCCATAAGGTGAAAACGAGGATCAAAAGTCAAGGAGTCTTCATAATACATGAGTTAATGCGTATGAAATATAATTTATTGCCTCATAATCTCTATAACTTGTGCAAGAAAGACGCATTATCATTAATGAACAAAAATTATGTGCTAAATTTTTTTAAGATTTTGGGCCAATTTAGCACATAATTTCACCAAATACCTCATTTCTATCTCCCTTCCCCCCACTTGAGATGTACAATACCCTCATTGTACAGATAGACTTATAATAGAAAGGAGAGATAGAAATGTTACGGGTTTATAAGAACTACCCGTTTATAAAGACGGAATCATCGCCAGCTGGACAAGGCGGAAATACTGCCACAATACGACATAAGAGCTGATTTATAATGATGATCAGCTGTAACAAACTACACTTGTTTGCATCCTCTTTATTCTATTTTTTTGTTTTTTATGCAAGACAAGGATACAAATGAATCACGATACAGACACATATATACATGAGCATCCCCCCACTTGAGATAAATTATCTTCAAAACTCGTCTTTTCTTCAAATACCCTCTATCCTAACCCGCGACTTTCACCAGTGATGTAGAAATCCGCATTTTCATGTTATTTTACGTCAATAAATATTCAACTATTTATTTTAAACATTTATGCGTTTACTTTTAATTTTCAACGTTTAGTTAAATCGCGTAAACTAAAAATCATCATTCAACGTAAACGGACATCAAACAAATAAAAGTATACGTCAAGAAAGCGTTATATAATTATTACGAGGATAATTTATAACTTTTTATATTTTATTTTTATCGGTTACGTAAAACGTTTACGTTTCGCAATAAAATACATTTAAGCATACACGGAAGCACCAATACCTATCTATACTTCAACAAATACCCACTTTTATACCCAATACCAAAAAATTTAAATCATTTCTATGCTTATAAACCACCTAGGCCGGTTCACTATGCAACAAAATCACAAAATGTATATCAAACTTCCTTCTAGATTATCTATGTGCTTAAGTACCATGTTCTTACACAATACTTTCCTAATTACACATAACCAAGCACTCTTTTCCCCTCCTCCTTCCTCTAAACCGTACCCTCCTCCTAGGGAGGAGGAGAGTTCTTACACCTTGTACTCATACCACCCTTGATCCATGGTTTTACTAGTTGTTTAGCCTAATACTCCTAGTATAAAAAGAAGACCAATGTAAGACTTATTTCACACACATTCACTAACAAAAACAAAACACATACAACTCTCTTTTTGCTCTCTCTTGGTCGGCAGCCAACACCACAAAAATACCAAGTTTAGTTTGATTTTTCCAAGCAAGGTTCAAGTATTATCAAGTGGGTTTAGGTTAGATCAAACATAAGGGTTTGAATAGGAGTTTAGCAGTGTTCATCACCTTCATCCTACCCTCAAGGTCCATTGCAAATCTCTATACTTTCATCTATATATTTTCCTACATTTTATACATCTTGTTTACTAGTTAAATTATCACCTAGATTTTATATAACAAGTTTACATCAAGAACCAATGCTTTTACATCTACAACAAATATATTATCATATAGTAAAATGAGGTTACTAATATGCTAGAACCATGAAAAATATTTAATTCAATATATGACAAGTATTAGTTAATTTACATAATTAATTGTTGCAAATTTATTTATGTAGATCTATAAATAAATTATTGTTGAAGAAATTTTATTTAGACTTTTAGACATAAGTTGATGGACATAAATGTGAGGACATAAAGTATACACAAGATGTGTTATTAATTAGATTAGAGGACTTGTAATAGTTTAAATATGTCAAAAGTTTATAAAATAAATTATATAAAACTTTAATTCAAAACTAGTGTAATACAATCTGTTGAACCCATGAATTTTTATAAATTATATACCCTACTAATTTAGATAGTACATTTCATGAGGATTCCGTGCATATAAGGAACTCGAAAAACGGAGCTATAACGAAGGAGTTATGAATTTTATGAGATTAAGATAATTAAATATATAAAAGTATTTTTATAAAAGTTATTGATAAGTGTAAAATACACATATCCATTTATGTTTAAAATAACCCAATTAAACCCAAAACAGACCAAAAATGGCAAGTATGTGCTTGTATTTGTGTTTTGTGTGTGCAGGTACGGATATATCAAAATCACAAAAAACTGTTTCAAAACGGGCAAGCTTACGGACCGGAGAATCAGAAGAGTACAAAAGAGTGATTAAAAGCCGGAAGCAAAGCCAGAAAAGTCAAGCCATCAGTCAAATCCAGTCAACAATGGTCAACAGAAATCAACCACTACCAGACAAAACCTCATAATAATCCAATTCCAGTCCCTCAAGTTCATAAATGTCAAAAAATGACCCCTCGCCTTTTTTTGGGCCCTAGAAAGCTTAATGGGCCTTCTAAACCCTAAATGGGCCTTACCCGGATTCAAGCCCATAACCATAAGCCCAAACCCTAGCCCATTTCCCTTTAATATAAACTCCAGGGACCAAACTTGCAATTTCCCAAAACTTTTCATAACTAGAAAATGGAGGGAAAAGAAAGAACAAGGGGACCATTTGTGTAAAATCCTAATGTTATTATAACAGTTTTTAACTGTCAAAAAAAGAGCGTGAAGCCTTTTTACTATTCATCATCACCAACAATCCACCACTTAGTTAAAAACAAAGGGCAATTGAAAATCATAGGGTGCGATAGTCAATTCATGAGCTCCTCTAAACACAATGGCAAGGACAAATCAGTCATATCAATGGACTAATCAAGTTCACTCTTACCGCTCATAACCACGTCAGCCATGGGGGAAAGCACACATAGTGATGGGTTTTTGTGCTAAATTCAGTCAGAAAAAAGAAGCACAATGTGAGCCTCAAAACGGTTTGCCACGTTGGCACATCCGTGTGAGGTCACTTAGTGATCCAATGGCCAAAAACAAAGATCAAAATGAAAGAAAGAATCAAGGTTGGATGATTGATGGAGGCAATGGGCTAGAAGGTTCTTTGTGCAGTATAAATAGACTCAACAGTTCCAAAACAGACGTAGCTTTTAGGATTAGTTTTTAGCTTAATTTTACTTTAAATTTTGTAATTTCCTTTTAAATATTGTAAGCAAACTTTTTATTAATGAAATGCAATTGTTTTTAATCTCTTAAAATCTCTCTAATTCATAATCTCTCATTTTTCTTATTTAGAATTAAAGCTAAAGCTCAAATAAGGCACTTATAAGCTCTAATAAGTCTCAAGGACGTCACTATAAGCTCTAGATTTGAGCTTAATTAGCCTTAATCATACTTTAAACCTATAAAATCAGCTTAAATTCTAATTACCTTTGGATTTGGACTTATAAGCTTATGGAAGGGGGATCTAAAATGGAAGGATCCTAAGGAACACTTATTATAAATAGTTATTATAAGCTAGGGAGCTTGTAGCTGCTCTTAATTGAGACCTTTTGTTTAGCTAAAGGTTCAAGTAAGTTTTACTTTTCCTTTTTCTATAATTTCAGTTTAAACTACTTAGTTATAGCTTATATGCTTATTATTGCTTGTTTGCTTATTCTCTTTGCTTATTAGTACTTATTTGTGTTTAGTTTAGCTTAATAATCTTAGATGTTAATCTGTTTTTGCTTTTGATAGTTTAGATCTTTGATTTTCATATATTTGTCATAAAACTCCTAAAAACCAAAAATATTAGATAGCATAGTATTAATCTTTGATTTCTAGTTAAATTCAGCTGTTAATTCATGTTTATTAAGCTTGTTTTAAGCTAAAAATCATCTGGTAGTTAATACTTGTTTATTAAATTTCACTTTAAAAGTTTTTCTTAAATATGTCTAGTTTCTTAAGGAGTGTTTGGTTTAAGTGTGTTTGACCTCAAAAAGTCAAAACTAATTGTGCATTTTGCTTGAGTCACTTGTGTTTACCTTTAAGATAATTAGGAAAAGAGTTTTTATAAGTTAGATTTTGAAAATGAAAAAGTTAGAGCTTATATTCCTTGTTTCTGCACCAGGGCACCTTATCTCTTAAATTTTGATTGTGAAATCTTGAACCAAGCCATTTAAGGCTTGGTTATCTCTGGTTTATGTACTTGAACACTTTATTGGAGTGGGTCTAAGTGCAGTTTTCCCTAGGAAAACCTGCACTTTTGATTTGCACTTGTGCAAAGTGCACCAGTACTAACAAAAAGTTAGTACTGCTGTCACTTTTAGAACTGTCACTTTTAGATTAGTCTTTAGTTAAGTAAAAGTAGGATTTAGGCTTTTAAATTCAAGTAGGGTTAAGTCTAAGTATAGCTTATTATAGATTAAGTCTTAAATAGCATTTTCTAGCTTATTTACCTAGTTTAATTTAGCTGTCAAATTCACAAAAATTCATAAAAGCCAAAAACAGTTAGCAATAGAATTTAGCTTTTAAATTTTAGATTCTAGCTTGAAGTAGTAGGTTTAATTGCTTAAATTAGTTGCTTATAAGTTGTTTGTTAAGTTTACAAATGCTCATTTGCTGTCTTTGCTTTTTGAGCATTTGAGCTTATTTTGGTTTTAGGCTTATTTTCTAGATTTCTGAGTTTGCTTGTTTCCTCCTAATTTTCAGTAGTCTAAAAGTACTTTAAGCTCTATTTTCTTTTAATTTTAGGTTAATGCACAGATAAGCTCATAGAACTTCTTTCCTTTTACATTTTGAACTAATTTTGAGTTTTTTATAGCTTATTTTCTAAAACCAAGGGTTAAGTACCACTTTCTGAGGTCAGCTGATAAATAAGCTCTTATTGAGCTTATTAGTGGCTTTTAGATATAAGTCTTTTCATTAAAGTTGATCTCCTCAAGCTGTTCTACAACTTTTCTCTTTTGAGTTTTTCCTAAAAAGCAGTTTGATAAGCACTTTTAAAATTTGAGCTTATAATTAGACTTTGGTTGTTATCGGGTTAGGTCCTCAGGGACCATTCTTGTAATTTTTCTGTTTTAGTTGTTTCTTAGTTAATCCTTGCCCGTTAAATGTTTTAGCCCCGTTAGCCCTTAAGTCTTTAACACAGTTAGTCCCTAAGTTAGTTTTTAATTAGTTTTATTTAGTTTTAATTAATAATTAGGGTTAGGTTTTAATTAGTTTAATTAAACTTTTATAAAAAGATAAAAATTAGGGCTTTTATTTTTAGAAAATTTCTGCACATTTTCTTTATTTAGTGTAATTTTTATAAAATTTTTAGGACTTTATTTTTAATAGTTTTATTATTTTTATAGTTTTTAATTAGTTTAAATTTTAGAAAAATCATATCTTTTAATCTAAAAAGCCAAAAATAGTAATTTCTTTTTCTAAAATTTTCTTTTTACTTATTTTACTTAGGAAAAATATAATTTCAATTATTTTTTATTTTTTTTATTTTTAGGATTTAATTAACATTAAATAGTTTTTAATTAATAAAAAAATTCAAAAATAATCTAAAAAAAAATATTTTTAATTTTCTTAAAATTTTCTTTTATCCTAATTTAGGTTTAGAATTTTAGTTTACATTTTTAGGGATTAAAATTAGTTTACTTGCTTATTTGTCACATTATATTTGTTTCCCGTTAATCGTTTTAAATGTTTAATTGCCTTTAAATTGTTCAATTTTTAATTGTTGCTTTTTATTTAGTAGATATAGATAATCAAAAATATCGTTGCTTTATTCAAATCATAATCCGGACTTAAACGAGGATTCAATTTCACTAGTCGTTGGGGAAACGACCCGGGTGAACATATTTACCCGGTTTAATATACGTATTATATATTATATTATATATTTTTGAGAGTGAATTTTCCTTAGGGAATTTTCTTAATTGCTCTTTGAAGTATTATATTTTATATATATTTTAGGTATATAAAACTGTACATCAGTTATTTTATAAAAACTGTTACTGGTTTGAATTTGATAAAAATGTATAAATATTTTATTATGTTAGATCATCTCAATAGAAAACCGTGCATATAAAGAACTTGAAAAACAGAATTATAACAAAAGAGATACGATTTTCGTAAGATTAAATGTATACAAATAGTTTTATAAACACAGTTTGGATGTTACTATCTTGACACAGATTTTTATAAAATCTGTGAGTGTTTTATTTCGATAGATTATATCGTCATGATTTCGTACATATAAAGAACATGTAAAACGGAGCTAAAACAAGCAAGTTTTTGAACGCACTATTTTACGCTTGTGCACTATTTTATAGAAATACAATGTTGCTGATTGAAACTTAAATTCAAGGATTACGAGCGTTTTCGAGTCCGTTTGAGCTATAAAAACCTTAAGAAACAATGTAGTATGACTTATATAATATTTATACAAGATTTTAACTTTATAAATATTATGTTATAAAACAATTGAACTATTTATATAATGTCATTATATAAACAATAAAAATATTAAATAAAGTGTTATTAACAAATAATCAATTATTAGACAAGGAAAATATTTTCGCGGATACATATACTTGGACATTTACTTAACAAGTACAATTTAAATATTGTTTCAACTTTATACTTAAACAAAAACTAATAGGTGGTGATATAACTCTATAACTTATGATGTCATATTTATATTAAATACATCGTACTTATACGACCTATAATTAGTTAGGTTGCATTCTGGATCGTTTGTGACGATTACTCTGTTGATTTTGCGATAATCACTACTTTCACTAGAGGTGAGTTTATAGCCCCACTTTCACTTACTTTATAATTATTTTACAAATCTCGGGAGAGAATACATGCGCATTTACAAATTGTTACATACTTGTTTTCATTACTTACTTACAAACTCATTTACATGATTGATTACAAACTCGTTTACATACTCATTTACACATCTCACGGTGGGATACATCACTTGTTTTCACTTATGTACGCAACAACTTTACTTTCATTCGAATGATTACGGATTAGCTTAAGTAGCATGAACTGTTAATTACGGTTGAGTAAGCGTGAATGTTATAAAATAGATCTATTTGGGGTTGACACCCCCGTTCGGGTGAGTAGCGCTCACTAGTTTGACGGATTGAACTAACAAACGTTATACCATGTCGTTACATTAAACTACATATACATGAACACTTACAGTGCCTTGAATAAAGTGGCATACATACACGTCAAAGCCGCAGTTTCATGAACTTAGGGGTGAAATCGTAATCACACTTTGTGAGTATTGTATGTGTTACAATGGCCACACATACTTTGCAAATCTTTGATTTCAACATTTGTAGTTACATTTTTGGTGACTATTATAAGGATTGAAAAGGTCAAACACACTTTATAAACCTTTGATTTCAACAATTATACTTACATAAACCTATGAACTCACCAACTTTATGTTGACACTTTTAAGCATGTTTTTCTCAGGTGAATTAGATGCTTGGCTTATCTGATGTGCATTGGAGTCCAAACCTTACAAGATTTCTTTTCAAACGACACATTTAGAGGTCGTTCTCTCATATCTTGTGCAATGGTATTATGAAGTAACGCTCCCGGACTCTTATTTCGCTGCGACCTAATTTGGGGGTGTTATAAGTGAAACCAAAATTAACCAGCAACTCCCCGATCCTGGACAAAAGAAACTGCAGGGTATTCTAGGCGATAGGTGTAACAAAACAACATATATTGGGTTACAAACTGAAAGGAAAGACTCAGCAGGTTATACTAGGGGTATCTTGCACTGGTTTAACAGGGGGATTGACTAATCGGTGTGAGAAGTCAATATACACAACACATATATAGGCTATTTGAGGTTAATTCTAAATTTTGCCTTTTATTACAGCTACACCGATTACACTAGGTGCAATGCTCATTATGGTGGTCTCGAAAAGATATATCAGGCCAAGTTCTAAAGTCTACTACAACCACTGGCACACTCATTTTTATTGAATTTATGTATAAGGGGAAAACGGAAAGGCTTATCCTCACACAATGAAATTATAAGGTAGGTGTGCTCAGTAAAGTTTTAATTAGTGAAGTAATGAAAAACATGTCAAAATTTTAGTAATGAAACATTTTTCAGAAAAAACTAGAAAAATAAAGCAAGTATAATCAAATGGGTGTTTATTTCTAATCCCTTCCCCCTACCTGAGTCAAACATAAGCATATAAAATTAAAATAGGAAGGGTTAGAAATGGAACGGATTACTCCTCTGGATTTGCTCGGTAAGATGAAGAGACAACATGCTTTAAGCCATGCTCCAAGTCTGCTTCCTCGAGCATCATCCATCATCACAGGTAACTTCTTCATCCTCTTATGTAAAGCATCCGACTAGACCGGTTCAAGATGCTTTCTTGCAGCTTGATTAGCATCCTATCACGTCATCGTGTGCCTTACATGTATAACTGCAAGAAAGACTAATACGAAAAGCATAAACCAGGATAAAAAGCACCATAGCACAAAATATACAAAACTATACAAATAAACCTAACTCACTTTCGTAGGAATCACGGGTTGCATTTAGCATATGCAACAAGCCTTTTAAATCACTTGGTGGCCCAAGTGGAGGAGTGAAGTCTCGTGAGGATTTCCAGAGAACATACCCACAAAGTTCATTTATCAATATACACGGTTTTGTAAAGTTTCAAAAAGTTTAATGATTCTCAGGAAGGGATTACGGCGTAACCGTCAGAGTCAGTTACGCCGTAATTATGTGGCAAAAAATATAAAAAATTAATATAATTAGTTACGGCGAAACCTGCTGTATATCAGTAACAATTTTACCACATAATATGAGTCGAATAGCCCCTCAAAATCCATCCCATGCAAAACCAAGTAAGAAAAATACAAAACCAACTACATACTAAACTAATAGGATAGTTCGGGTTGTCTCTCAATAAGCACTTTTATTTTTCACCGAGTCTTTAAGTTAGACTCAAGCCTCCAACACAGGCTTCTTGGACATCTCCACACATGTCCAATCTTCATCATCTCCTCAACTAGTTCATAATTGCTCAACCTGTACACTAACAAACCTGTGCATTAAATGTTTAATAAAACTAAGCAAATAGAAGAGGAGCATACAATATTGGCAAATACTAGACTCGTGAATAATACCACATGAATAAAAACATTAAGGTGACAAGGCTCAATATTAAGACATAAGCGGCATTAGAAAACATTTTAAAGGTTCAAGCAATGCCCAAACTATTTTTGGTGTCCACGATTTGGTAACCAAATATGCCGCAACAAGCACTACCAAGTCACGTCATAACCAAGTCTGAAACAAAAAGTATTTTTATATTTCACACGTTACGCCATAACCTGATGAACTGGTTACGTCGTAATAGAACACGTTACGGCGTAATCGAAAGAGTTACGCCATAACAACACTCAATCAAGCATGCAAACACTCAAAAATAGGAGAAGAACAGAAGAACAAGAACTTACAAACACACCACCAAACATACATATATCAATCAAACAATAAAAAACAACAAAAACCGTTCCCCGGCAGCGGCGCCAAAAACTTGATGCGTAATTTCTTTTAAATAAAAACTACGTCAGGTTTTACATTTATAAAACCCTAACTACCTCGACTATTCCTACGCACTAAAGAGCAGTGTACCCTATCGTGTATAGTGTAGTGATTGGTAAGTACGGGTGTCGACCCAAAGAACGGTTTATGTCTCTAATTGTCTAATTGATTTTATTTATCTATCTAAGAAAGCAGGAAAGAAAACATGTTTGAATATTTGAGATTATTGTGGAATTGTTTTGGTGGTAAGCCTTGCTTGGCGAAAAGGGAATTGGTATAGTGGTGGACAACTAGGAAGGAAGAACACATTTAAATATGATCTTACGTGCAATGTTTAATCGCAACCTTAGAAGGGGTCTTACAATCATTAGGTCTAATTTTGTTATTGAAACCTAACCTATGTTTACTGAGTGGAATGGACTCACAAGGAGAATTAACCTATTCCCAGCCTAAAGTCATTAAGATTTTCTTTTAGCTTACGAGATACACTTAACTCTAACAGGTGGTCTCCTATTAGCTCGCACTCCTTAACCAAATAATTACTGATAAGAGTTCGCCTCATGGGTAAAGGACAAACAATTACAAGGATTGGTCTTCCTGCAATGAATCATGCGTACCAAGGTCTTTGAGATCATATAGATCCTTGACCGCACTAAACCTTATATCAAAATTTAGACAGGAAGGCAAGGTTCTAAAAATGCACTACATAAATTAATAAATGATGCAATAAAACAATAAAATCATAAATCAATAATCACAAGGATTATTAATAAATTAAACGCCAAATAACAAACAATAAAACATAACAAATAATCATGACATCAACAAATTAAATTGACCATAATAAGTTGATTGTACGAATACAAGTTGTGCCAATTGAGTGCTATCGATTCCCTAGTCGAACGCCATGACAAACCCCGAAGGGTTGCCCTATACCCTGCTACGAACAACTTGTTTTCTCCTTTCTTATTTGCGGCTGTACTCACCAACAAATGGAATGAATCTAATGTCCCATATTTATAGTTAAATATAAGTTTGAGTATTTTACGACTTCGGCCCCTGAACTTCCATTGAAATTGTAATTGTTTATTAAAACTTCGTAGCTTTTGTGCAACATTGGCCCCTGTGATGACTCATCATTACAGCTTAACGGCATCGATCACGTTGCGTCGTAAACCTTCTGACGCAACATTCCATAATTTAGTATTAAAATTGGTTACGGCGTAATCACATCGGACCTTTACGCCGTAACACTTAGTCAACAATATGATCTTTTCCATAATAATATTTTACGGCGTAACTCCTGCGAGACGTTACGCCGTAATGCCTTGTCAGCACCAAATCTTCGTAATTAATAATTGATTACGGCGTAACTCCTGCGGGACGTTACACCGTAATATTTTCTAAGCTTCCAACTCAACGACATTAATCTTCTAAAATATAGTACCCCTACTAAATAATATAGTAGTGGTACTATTCTTCATTTAGGCTCCTAGGTCGCTTCCTGGGGAAGTATAGTAGCCCTCCATAATATTTTAGTACTTCTACTAATAAATTAGTATTGGTACTAAATTTGGCCATTTATAGCCTTTTTCTGTTCCATTGCCTAAATTACCTGAAATTCGAAATATAAACGAATTAAGTACCGAATTCATATAAAGCAATGCAATAAACGCGAGAATTTGATATAAAAAAGTATTAAATATTTGATGTTATCAATTTTCTACCTACTCAAAAATCAATATGCAAGAGTAGACAAGCTTACAATGTAATGACTAATAACATAAATCATTTCAAACTAATTGTTGATCAAGCTTGGAAAACACATGTTGCTGATAAATTTCGTGGCCAACTGCTAAAGATATGATCATTCTTGTGGAAACTTGTTTGATGCCTCTTGCAATAAAGAAACAAAATGATAGTTTTAAATTTGTTCATGAACTTAAACAAGAGATGTTTGCAGATTTACAGTACGTCCAATCACTTGAAAAAGAGATTGACAAACTCGAATCTGACAAAGCTAATTTTTCAAAAATATATGATCTACTTCTCCAAGAGTGTGTCTCAAAAGATGTTATGTGCTCTTATTTGCATTCTTTATCTGATTTAGATGCTCATAATGAATTGCAATGCTTGTATCAACATAAAATTAAAGAATGTGAATGTCTTACAGGAAATCTTTCTAAACAAACTGAAACTGTTAGTAAATAAGTTTATAATGAGCTTTAAAGAAGTTTTGCTAAACTTGAAAATCACTTGATTTCTCTTGAACTTGCTTTACAACAATGTCAAGAAAAATGAAAAATGACACATTTTGCAAACAAAATGGATCAACAGTATTTCTAAAAGAGCGTGAACAATATTTTGAAATACAAGATTTGAAAGCTAAGTTGCAAGACAAGAACATAGCCATAAGTGAGTTAAAGAAACTCATTGATAAAATGAAAGGTAAGAGCGTGGATACTAATTTTGAAAAACAATCAATCTTAGGGAAACCGCCTTTGCAACCAATCAGAAATCAACCAGTGGTAAGACAACCAACTGCGTATAAATCTGAATGATCCCAAGTTGCCAAACATCGGTCTGCCTCCCAAGTTGATGTGAACAATAATTTGACAAAACCAGTCACTCCAAACTCTTGGCCTCAAGTTAGGAAATCATGTTTTGCTAAGCCTTATGATGTGAATGCACCTGGCCCTTATAGGAAAAGCCCAAATCATGTGTCATTTCAGTCACCAAGAGAATATGTAGGCTCAAATGACAGGGTTCATAACTTATAACCTAGAGAAAAGCTAAGAAAAAGCACAACATCAGATAAGATAAAGCCTTGAATACCAAACCTAGTGTGCAACAATCTGCTAGATTACCAAACACTGCTAATGGTAACAAACCGAAACCTAGGAACTTTAATCAACAACCTAGGAATTGGCCACCATCCATGAGTAGTCGTGTATCGAATAGAGTTGCTCATATAGCAGAAACACCTAGGAATCACAAGCCTTTCCCAAAGTCAAAAGACTTGGCATGACCTACATGCAAAAAGTGCAAATCACGATGAGTGCATCTTAAAATACCTCTCAAAGGTAAATTCTCGTGCCTCCGCACAGAAAAAGGATGCACAATCCCATAAGACAACAAAGAGATATATACCTGTAGAAAAGAAAAGCGACTCTAAGCATAATGGCAGACAGATCCCCATAGGACAAAGGTTTTCTTTAAATAAGTCTTCTAATGTGTATCTGAAAACAACGCCTCCTAGATCTGGTCTTACATGGAAACCAACGGGTAGAATCTTTACTCAAGTTGGTCTTATGTGGATTCCCATTAAAAAGTCCGTTGAAACCTACTACAACACGAATGATAGTGCATCACCATTAGGAAAGAAAAATCATAATCCTAACACTACTATTTGTGCAAACTCTTCATCTTTGAGTGCAGGTACTTCAAAGGCTTCTGAACCCATTTTTTCACAGGGTTCATCAAATGGAAATATCTTATCCTCGACTTTTTTGTATAAACATTCTATTTTAAATTATGTTAAAAAATATTTTTGAAAAAGAAAATACAAAAAATATAAAATTTTAAAAAGAAAAATACAAAATTAAAAAATCTCAAAAAGCAAATACAAAAATATAAAACCTATAAAACCAAATATAAAAATAAAAAATTTCAAAAAGCAAAATATAAAATCAAAAAATCAAAAATTCCAAAAAGAATCTTCTCGGCATGTCTCTTAGAATCGATAACATTTACGTGCTTAAAAATGTCGATTAATATTGACACGGGTGTGTAAATGAAGTTCAAGCAAGAGTTCAAAAGTTTCAAAACATGTCATTTCTATTTTCTTAATGACTTACAGTTACTTCAGACTGATATTAAATAAAGGAAAGTTTATCTTAACAAATAACTTTTCCTATCAACGATAAAATCAATTTTCTCGGTCTTGAGCAGTTCTTACAAGACATTCAAAGTCTTCTGCTCAAGAAAAGAAAAGTGTACGCTTTAGTGCGCTTTATCTTCACAAGAAGAGAAATCTTCTTTATCATGAGCATTATCTTGCTCGAGACACACGACTTCTAAGTAAATATCAGCTTATGACTTATTGTTAGCCTTAAAATATGTTGACTTATCCGGAATTACATAAGTTTATAAATAACCAAACACGCAGGGACTAGATTAGACTATTTAGTATAGTTTAGTTGTGTTTGGACTATAAATACCCCCTCCATACTTCCATGGAGGGGTGAGGATTCATTTGTATCATTTCACCAAAGTGTGTGTGTGTTCTTTCTCTCTCTAAAACACATACACATATTTTCCTTTCTCTCTCTAAATAATATGGCTAAGTTCTTGTTCAATCCTCCCCGACCTCCGGATCATCAAAGTTAGCTAGTGTTTCTTATTGTGTACAATTGGTATCAAGAGCTAACCGGGGGTGTATTGTATTCGTGCGTGTTGTGTTTGTGGTTTTGTTGTGGTGATATTGAGCTTATACGGCTTATGTGTGGTTCATTTTTCATTCGAAATGATTAAGCTTATTTTGCACACATATACACAAATCAAGGAGACCAAGATCCACCACTTAAGGAGCAAGGACAAGGTCGTTTTTGTTGGTTTAGCATAAAGAAAATACAAGGACCACAAGACTCAAGTACACCGAACTCGCAGCTAAAGAGACGACCGAACTTGCAAGGTTTGTTTGTCAACCGAATACGCAGGTCTTCAAGTCTCACCGAACTCGCAACTTTCAAGTCTAACCGAACTCGCAACATTCTTTTGGTGATCGAACTTGCAAGCTCTCTTCATTAACCGAATTCGCAAGTCTTCAAGTCTACCCGTACTCGCAGCTCTTCAATGTCAACCGGACTCGCAAGCTTTCAAGTCAAACCGAAATCGCAACATCCCTTGAAGTAACCGAATTAGCAACTCACGTTTTAACTCTTTCCGGGTTTTTCGGTTTCGAGTGTCGGTTCATTACGGGACTTCTAACTTATATCATTATGATCGTGATTCGTTTTCGATCAACTTGGTATATTCACATTTAACCGACGATAACCGTACGGACTCGTAAGAAGCAAAATGCATTCGTAACATTTTTATTAAATATCAAAACAAAGAAGATAGTAAAACAGGAGGGAATCGTTCCTTTTATTAATTAAATTTTGAAATTTACAAGATTGGTCCCTGGACTTTAGAACCAATTAAAAAGTAGGGAAAAGTTTCTATTGTTGTTTATTATTAATAAACTACAATTTGGAGTTGGCAAAATCAGCCCCTGGATTTCAAGGCAATTCGCCATTCATCCCTTGTTGGTTTGTTAACCCTTAATGTTGAAAGTGGTTTGCACCGTTAGTCCTTATTTGAGTTTTATTCAACCGTTTATCATTTCAAGCTCAAAATTTGTGCATCGTTCATCGTTTTAGCTCAACAAATCGTTAACGAAAGTTCAAGTTCTTCAATTTCAACAACGATTTCACCAACAACATTTTTTATTCACGGTTTTTTCTTGATTTAGAAAATCCTGTAAAAGTCGATTCTTGTTACGGTTTAAGTCATAGAAGTGTAAAATCCCGTGAACGTTAATTGATTTCAAAACAACACAACAAACTCGATACATAACACTAAAAACGATCCGAATAAGATTCACTAAAATGTCAAAACGGCTAAAGATTCGGATTACGATGACAAGTGATCACGAAGTTGATTTGGTATCCCTTATTTGAGATTGAAGTGGGTTTCACGAAGGCGTCTACTTATTTCATCATCGAGACTTCCTTCTATTTTTGCCACTCCTTTTTTTAAAACCCAATCTATCGATTGATGACTTGCTTGAACGTATACAACTTATGATTGAGACTTGGATTATCTAGTTTCCAGCAGTCTGGGTGGTTGGTTGAAGACCTGGATAATTATCACTTAAAGGAGTTACATTGTAATACTCATTGTCACACGCAGAAGACGATGTGGATAATTTCAAGAGGTGTTGTACTTCTTATACTTTTCTGGTTGGGTATAAAGTACTTATAGATTTAATCTTGCATCGTTATTCAATCAACAACAGTGCAAGATTAAGTAACAAATTTGGGGGATTCTACTTCATTTTCAAGCTTGGTATATCGGGTTTACTTCACCAAGTGGTCACAACAATAGCCGACAGAATAAGAGGTTGGTAAGTTAGTAGAGAGTTTAAAGGTTGAGATGTAATCAGCAATTCTCACAGGATAATTGAAGCTACAAAACGTCAATGGTACTTTACAGTCTAAGCAAAATCCTTCAAAGTTCTTTAATGTCTTTCATAACTTTTCAAGATTGTTGCTTATGACAAGAACTTCTTGAGTATATGGACGTACACAACAATAATGCTTCCGAGAGTTCGCAACAATCATGGGGGGAAATGTGTACATCCGGGACTTAGTTGACTTTGATGTTACCATGTCAACTTCCAGGGGGAAGTAGTGTAGACTACTTTACTTAGTTTGGTTTGTGAAGTATTCTGCATACGTGAGAAGAATTGTTGCTGGTTCCTTGCATGTACCCCCGAACGAATATTCACCAAGACCTAATGACAAGTAGCAGTAGTATTTGATGTGGTTTTCTACTTCTATAAAATTCCGCTGTGCACGTAAATGTCAAATAGAAGTTTTTTCTAGCTACATCAAAGTTTCAGAAGCTGATTCAGAAACTTCGCCAAAAGAAATCTAAGAAGAAAGCTTTTCAAGACATGTTGCATGAATTTAGGGGAAGTTAATCCAACTCATGCATACTACAATGGTTCATGTACAATTAAAGACGCTGAAGATCCAAACTGGGGTACAAGTTTCAAGACCAGGAGAACTCATAAGACATCTTCAGCGTTGGAAGCGCTTTGGAAGACTTTATTTGTGTTGTATTTATACCTGATAGGAACATTGTAAGTAATTTCGCATGTCCACATATTGAGGGAACATTGTTAGCCTTAAAATATGTTGACTTATCCGGAATTACATTAGTTGATAAATAGCCAAACACGCAGGGACTAGATTAGACTATTTAGTATAGTTTAGTTGTGTTTGGACTATAAATACCCCTCTATACTTCCATAGAGGGGTGATGATTCATTTGTATCATTTCACCAAAGTGTGTGTGTGTGTGTTCTTTCTCTCTCTAAAACATATACACATCTTTTCCTTTCTCTCTCTAAATAATATGGCTAAGTTCTTGTTCAATCCTCCCCGTCCTCCGGATCATCAAAGTTAGCTAGTGTTTTTTTATTGTGTACACTCATTCTTCAAATAAAGAAAAGTGTGCAATCATGTACATTTATCCTCACAATGAGTAGATAACAACTTCTCGGACTTGATCTAACACAAGACGTCAATTCAAAGACATTCAAAGTCTTTAGAGCTCAAGTAACATTGGTTTTCAAAAACGCTGAACACAATTTTTCAAGAATTTCTCAAAAGGTTTTTCAAAATCTTTCAAAATTATATGTTCGACACTCCCTCCTCATGAATCTTTCAAAAGTCGAATCATTTTTATAAGTGAATCAATTTTTGAGGATGAGCTTTTAAAACCAAGTTTTAATGCTTTTAGACACTTTCTCACATGTCTACTTTGTGTGTCTAAAACATTTCAAAATGTTTAAACAAATGAAAATGTTAGATGTCAATAATATTTAAACACTCATTTTGTTAAAACATAAACAAGTAGCTCAAACTCAATTTCACATGGAATTTACATAGTCATAATTCTATTCTCTCAATTGGTGTCATATGTGTGAAATTGAGGGGGAGCTAAATAAAGAATTCCACATAATTCATGCTATAACACATCTATCCCCTTGAATTTTCAAGACAAATTTTAATCACTTGGTATTTCAAAACTAATTGAATTAGTATTTAAAATAAGGGGAGAAACGTGATCAAGAAAAAATACATGCTTATAGTTGTATGGTAAAAACAAATAATAAGTGATATAGAGACTCAAAGTGCTTTCTATTTCTACCCGCATGTGCAAAACACTTTCGTTTATCGATGCACATGTGAAGGGGGAGTTTTCCAAAAGATGAAACTCTCAAAGTGTCAAACGATTTTGATAATTCTATCAAACACTTTGATTGATTTTTTAATGGTTTTATGGTTACGATCAAATACCCAATAACCTATTAACTCACGGCGATTTTGAAGTCATTAGGTGGTTAGGTTAGGTATTAGTCCTATGATCCAACCAGAACCGGAGGGATCTACTCAAGGACACTCTATAGTTAGAAATCGCAGTCCTTAGGTATGATTGGAGATGAATGAGAAACGGGAATAATGCCGACTAAGGTTGACCTAACACTGGAAAAATCACAACAATGTGTTAGTAATGAAGCCATTGTAAGCATTGAAGGGGTTGAAGAATGAAAAAGAAATGTATGGATAAAGGGTAAAAAGAAAGAATGCCTCCACCCATATTTAGGCAGAAACCGGGATAATACATATGCTATCAGTCTTCACAAAGATGAATTATGGTATTGAAGAAAGACATCACAGACCCAGTGATGCAATGCACAACCCTTCCTAGCCATTCGAGATTCTCTCAAAAGAGACTTGTCTCATTTGTCACGAAGATACACACGTTATCTATTAACATCTCACTCCGAGATTGTTGATATTAAAAAGGTGGCAGTCAACTCCAGCCTCCGATTACTAAAACCAAAACGCACTAATCAAGTCTAGAGCCAAGAGATCAATAAAATAAATCTCATTAGGACACATTCCATGACAAACACTTGTTGAATATCATCAAGTTCACAAGCTGTTAACAAGAGTCCTACGCATTATTCTTGTGATTATGCCAGAACATTTGAGTGATACTATTCAGTATTCACAGTGAAGATGAAAATCCTTCCATAGTCAACATCAAACAACTTTGCGGTAGGTGACTTGCGAGATTCTATATGAATCAAGCTTGTGTCAACTGGATATCGATTTGGTCCAGTAAATGAATTGACGTCTCAATCAGTAAGATAGTAACTATCTGATTCACTCTTAGCGTGTTGTTTACTTTGAGACATTTCGGTAACGAGAACAAGCAAGCATGGTGAATCTAATACATTTGTGTTAGAGGATCTTACGCTTCAAGCTGGAAACCTGTCAAGGAGATTCTTCTAAATTGAATCTACCTGATCACAAGTACAGTATTTATACTGTTAAACGGTCCTCACGAAACTGGAGGTTAATGCAACCATATTCAGACGAATGACAAAACCATATTCGTCCATATATGTTGTTTATCACTAACTTTAAAATGCAGGTACAAACGACGATGTTGCAGCCTCACTCCGGCTGAGTCAGATTCATTACCACATGCTCATACTGAAGCTACAAAGACATACTATAAGCATCAAGATTCAAGAATCAAGAAAGCACAAGTTTAAAGATAAAGACTTCCGCAAACTCTGATATTCAAGATATTCCTTAAAGATATCAAGATTATCAAGACATAGATTGTCAAGGGAGATTGTTAGCAAGCTATCAAGTTGATGCAAAGTTTGAGCATGTTGGTCAAGTCACAAGATCGCAAGATGGCAAAGACTACAAAGATCTCAAGGATAAAGATTTAGAGATCTCAGAATTAAAGTCAAAGTCAAAAAGAAAAGGCTCAAGATCAAAGATCACAAAACATGAAGGAACAAGCCTACAACAATGATAAAGACCAAGTCTAAGACTCAAGAAATCAATGTCAAAGCAATCTCAAGAAGCCCAAGGTAGAAGGATTCAAAGACCTCGCTTCGGGGGAGATTGTTAGCCTCAAAATATTGAGTCAAACAAGGAAGTTCGTTTCAAGGTTCAAGACCTCGCTTCGGGAGAGATTGTTAGCCTTAAAATATTGAGTCGAACAAGGAAGCTCGGTCACTCAACGAGGAAGCTTCGGTCTTTATTTAGATATACGTTGTAATAGGCTAGAAAAGGAACCGGGCTAGATGTATAATAAAATATTGCACGTGTTGTGGGCTTAAGCCCAAGCAAAACCCGAGCCTGGTCCATGTCAAAAGACCTTAGGCGTCCCAATATAGCCAAGGCACTATAAATACCCTTCTCCATACAAGGAGAAGGGTTGGTTGTTCTCTCTTTTCTCATAATGCAATCCAATCTTTCTTTCTTTCTCTTTTCATTCTCTTTACTTTCTCTCTCTCTAGTTCTTCATCTTTTCTATTCAATCTAAATGGTGAAGTGAAGTGTTTATTTGGTTCCCACAAGGTACGATCATCTGGGTTCTTAGCATACTTTTGGTATTCACAGTAATTGAGTAATTATTAAGAGCTTTTCATCTTCCATATAAATCAGTTTGGTGGATTGGAAGCCTTTTGATATTCGATTGATCAAACCGGTGTATTTGGTATAGATAGCTTTAACATTAAGATTGCATGTACAACTTTCACAGTCTGGGTTACAAAACTTGAAACCTGCACATTAAATAAGTGTACTGAATCTTTAAGTATATAAGATTATTAATATTAATTTTTTTTAAAGCATTAACAATGTGAAATTTCAGAATGATTGTTTGTTTGAGTTTATGCTTTAGGTTTTGAGCATTATTGGTTTAAACGACAATACTAACGCTTACAAAATTCAACTTTTTACGTTTTTTTATTAGCTTAATTAATCAGTGCATGAAGTTTTCTATTTTATTTTCTCGAAAATCCTAGCCAGGTAGACCTGAAGCACCGAAATTGAAACTGAAATAAAAAAATATAGTCAGTTCGGTTGTTAGCCCTTACTTTTTACCAAATTCAATTCTCAGATCCATCAAAATCCGTTTCTGGTTCTAACTGGTTCTAAACCTGTGCTCATCCTTGTCTCGGCTTTAATCCATATTTGGGTTTTGCTAAACAATGTCGACTAGACAATGGTTAATGATAAATATAAAAGGTAATTTGTAGTTTATTTAATGTGCATTAAAGACATAAATACTTTGAATAGAGAAAAATATATGTTATTTAAAGTAATTTGTATGTTTATTTGTTGTGCATTGAATACATAACTACTTTAAATATAAAAATAATATGTTAATTAATTAGGCTTAACCATTGCCCAATGTGCATTGTTTAGCATAACTCTCCATATATACATTAAGGGGGTGTTTCTTTTTTGCTTAATATCCTAGATGAAAACATTTCTTAATGCAACCAGGAAAAAGATTGTTTCTTTTTTGCTTAATACGAAAGTAAATCCTGTTTCTAAAAGGGTGTTAAAAAGAAGGTTGTTTCCATCCAGGATTCTGAATCACAAATTCACCCACACATCTTTCTTTTATTATTTCTTCTCCTAACATAAACTGCATAAAAGTTACGGGTTTTTTTCCCTCATTTAAATTCCCTATTTAGATGGAGTTGTCTTAAGTTTTTGGAAATTTGTACTAATTGAAGTTTGATTATGTATCATTTATACTTATTTTTTATTCTTTTGGTTTTCAATACGTGATCATTGTTCGTAATTTTAAAAACAAGGGTAAATAAGACATTTAGGTTTTTAAGATTCTCATTCAGGATGAAAAAGAAACAGGATATTTTCAAACAGGATTATTTCCAGACAAGATTATTATCTAGACAGGAACTATTTCCCGACAGGAAAAAAAGAAAGAGCCCCTAAGAAAACTTTAAAGGATATAAAACCTACTAACCTATATGCGATGGACCACATCCAACAAAACACCATCACTTCCTTAATAAAAAAAAGTCTTTCATATTTAATTTATTTTCCCAAAAACACGAACCCAACTAACGAGGACTCTCACTTCCAAAAGAAAGAGAAAAAAAAAACAGTCAAAACAAGATCACCAAGAAACAAAAACATTAATGGCAGAAGAACAAGAAGAGAAAATGAAAAACAGCGACAACTGTGTGAAGCTCTTTGTCGGTCAAGTGCCAAAACACGTAACTGAATCAGAACTTGTTTCATTATTCCAACAGTTTTCTCTTGTTGATGAAGTCAACATCATTAAAGATAAACTTACTAGAGCTTCACGAGGTGTTTTTTTTTTTTTGCTTCATTGTTTTATAATGTTGTTATAGATCACAATGTGTTTTTTATATTTTTTTGTTATTGCTAGTGTTTTTTTTGTTTGTTTTTGTAGTTTTTAATTGTTAGTTGGTTTAAATTTGTTAGTGTTCAGGGATCACAATGGCATGATTCACGTTTATTACTATGATTTTTTTAATATGTTATTTGTTATGTGATTTGAAGTTGCTAGTGGTTTTTAATGTTAGTTTAGGGACCACAATGCTCGTGATTCATGTTTTTAGATTTTTTTTTTTTTAGTTTTATTTTGTGATGTGATATTTAATGGTGAGTGATTTTGATTGTTTAAGTTAGCATTTTTTTTTGTTGTTGGTTGAATTTAGTTAATGTTAGTTTACGGATCATAATGCGCCTGATTCATGTTTTTAGATTTTTTTTTTTTTATAAATTTTCTTTTGTGATGTGGTTTTTAACTGTGAGTGATTTTGATTGTTTAAGTTTAGGATTTTTTAATAATTTTTTATAATTGAATTTAGTGAATGTTAGTTTAAGGATCATAATGCGCGTGATTCATTATTTTTTTGGTAACGGCGAATTTATTAAATTAGCAAGAAGCTAGAAAGAATTACATAATGCGCATGATTCATGTTTATAGGTTTTTTTGGAGCTTTGTTTGAATTTAATGAGTGAATTATATTGTTTGATTTACGTGTTTTTCAAGCATTGTTAGATTATAAGTAATTAGTTTGGGGATCACAATACCTGATAGACGTTTTTTATGATATAAATTTACAATTTGTGTCTGTGATGTATTTTGCTATTGTTAGTAACTAATCGTTTTTAACAATTATTATGGAATTTAATTATTCGCAAAAAAAATTGAGAACTCACAAGATTGTCGGAATATTTATAGTGCGTGATTTACGGTTTTGTTTTCGAGCAATGCTACATCCACTCCTAACTCACATAAAAACTTCCACATACACATGTGGCATGTTAGTTCCACCAATCACTATCTATCACATTTTCTCTTTCTTTTTTTCACTACCATTATTTGTTTGACACATATGGGTGTGGAATTTTTTTGTATAAAATGGGTGTGGATCTAGTATTCCTCTTTGTTTTCTGTTTTGAGTTTTCTTAGTAATATGTGATGTATAGTGATATGGATTTTGTTGTGATTAACAATGTGGTAGTTTCAGTTCTAATTATGGTTGTTAATGTTGTTGTTATCAGGTTGTTGTTTTGTAATATGTCCATCTAGAGAGGAAGCTGATAAGGCAGTCGAGGCTTGCCATAATAAGAAAACTTTACCAGGGGTAATTTTTTTTCATATATCAATTCAGTTTGCTGTTTAATCACTTGCTACATAGTTAGAACTGTTACATTGTGAAGATTCGGTTATAACTGCAAAAGTTCACAGTTTGTTAAAAAAAAGCTATGCTCTGCTACTACGTATCAAGATATAATGTATCTTTTCAATATTTAAA
>BQNB010069845.1:0-33344 GCA_026074375.1 Tanacetum coccineum
GTTTTTGTCTGTTTTTGGTCATTTAAGCTCGTTTTTAGAGGTAAAAGATATGTGTAATTAAGCACTTATCAATAATTATGAACTATTTTGAGGCTAAATGGATCTTTGGTACATTGATGGACTTATTGAGCAAAAAAAGCCAATAACGGATAAAAACTCATTTTTCTTTTAAATTATCGGGCTAAGTATTAAAACCTTAAAGGACTTGTAAATGGATTAATGGACTTGTAAATGGACTAAGGGGCTTGGATTGGATTAAAGGTGGTTATGTTGGACTTAACAAATGTCGTTGAGCTAATGTTGGGCTTTCGGGCCTAATAGGTAAAACTTGATAAAATGGATGATTAAAAATGGATAAATTGGTTAACAAGTAGTTTCGGGAGTGGAAAATGTTTAGATTGGTCAACTTTAGTCAAGATTGAGAAGTCGCTTTGAAAATATGGACTTTGTTGGAAATTTTGGAAAAGATTTGTGGAAGAAGGGATTTGTTGAAAGTGTTGAAATATAAGGTTTGAAAACCTTGGAAATCTTTTACAAACGAATGGGTCATGTCGAAATTTTATGAAAAAATATTGTGGAATAATTATTGGGTGTCAAGACGACTAAAGGACGAAAGGGTGATTTTTAATAGATAATTAAGTTACAAGGTTAAATGATCAAGCGCGGACGTTTAAAATGACAAGATTTATATTTATCCCCTTTCAGCCTGATAAAAAGACAGAAATTATAATAAAATATTATTATTTTATTAAAAGGGTATTATATATTTATATATATTTTAAATATATATATTTATGTTATTAATTCGAAAATGTGGTATCGCTTATTCTCGATCTTTAAATTCTTACTCTTTTCTCGTCGGATTTTTTCGAAATCATTGAGTCAATTGTTCCGTTCGTATGATTTGGTATATTTTGAGCATTTTGAGATTTATGTCGCACTTAGCCCAAGTGCATCGAGTTGTTTTTCGTGATTACCGCCCAACCATGAATTATATTCCATCATTAATGCCATGTCATCATAATGCCATGTCATGAGGCTGCCATGTCATCACCTTTTTTTGTAAATTTTGTTTTTTTAATTTTTTATTGTAAAATTCGGTTTTAACACTTTTATTTATTTATTTCGTTTTTTATATTTTTTATTGTAAAATTCGGTTTTTAAAAAATTAGCAAATTAAGTCCCTTGCAAGATTTGAACTTGGGTTTGCTAATTCACAAACAAGCAACTCAACCAATGGACCAAACAAGAAGTTGTGATATACAATGAAAATCAAATATGTTATACTTTAAAAAAATATCATTTAAAGCCCAAATAATAAACCACGTTATTCACAAAACCCTAATATAATTATATTAAAAAAACTCACGGTATTTATCATAACCCTAAATCAGGTGTACGTTCTAAATTATAATATCACAATCTTATTTATTCTTCACTGTTCATCATGTGTTCGAACCTAGATCGTGATCTCAAACATACGCTCAATATTACATCAGATAATGATTATGATAGTGATGAATTTGACTGTGTATATTATGTAATATGTAGATAATGATCATCTTTATATCTTTCATAATTGTGAATCGATGCATACTGTGTTAATTTACGGTTTTATTTACATAAACCCTAAATTAACTTATGTTTGTTTTTTATGTTTATAGAGTACTGATGATAATGGAAGCTGAGGTTAGCATTTAGTTTGCAGTTAAAAATCCACTACTTTTTTTATTACATGTTAAAAACATGAACATTCTTATATCAATAGCATTATAACATAGTATAAGGTTTTATATCAGGCAAATGGTTCTGCAAGAGTGAAGAACTGAAGTCATTGTGAGTGTTAAGGTATGTAGTTATCTTTTATGCGTGCATTTTGAATTCTCGGCATAATATTTATTTGTATATCTACTTTATTGTAGGCTGAACTAGGAAGACCAAGTTCTTCAACGCCCGATAAAGGAAAGGTTCCATATATATTGATTGTAGTCCCACAGCGGCAGCGGCACCAGAATTCGAGGTTTATTATTGTTTGAACACTTGATATAGTTGACATTCTTTAAATAATTAAGCCAACAAAATTCTACATTCATTTGTCTATACAGAGGAGAGGTGGTGAAGAATTGTCGATGTGATTTTATATATAAAGTTTGTAGTTTACCATGAGATATACAATAGTATAGGCTTGAAGGTCTTCTATTTATTTGTTAATGAATGTTTATAAATCCTTTTTATATGATCAGATGTTTTTGTTGTTTATATACACATATGTTGTTTCTACTTTATTATCATCCATTACATGGTCTGTCTAACAGGTGCTTTATTGCTTTGAAGCAAGTTGCACTATCAGATAAGTACATGTATGTATTTTGGTAGTTTAACTTTTAACCCAGTTTTGCTTGATAAATGTTAGATTAATGCTGCTGCTGAGATTGCACTAAGGCTTGTCAGACCTGGAAATAAGGTATAATGTATTTTTCACAAGATACAAATCTTGACAAAACATTTTTTTAAAATTTTCTATCTGTTTGTAGAACTACGAGTTGACACAAACCATACAGAAGGTTGCTAATGGCATTAACTGCTACTGCAACCACTCGAGTTCGGGGCGATATTCTCAAGTCATTGCAAATGTCATAGGATCCAAAGATTGTTCTGACCTCCTTTTTCCGTCCAAATCTTATGTTTTTTGTGAGTTCCTTATCCTTTCTTGGGCTTTACATGATATGCTTATTTTTTTTAAAAGAGATCTGTTTACGGATAAGCCTTATAGGTTTATAATTTGGATTGCTACGAGCTATGGATATATATGTTTAATTTCTTTTATGTGTAATTTGGGTCAAGGTGCATGATGAGTGATGGGGATAACCAGAGCACTTTGGTTGTTTTAATGAAAACGGTTTCCAATCCAAAAGGTTTTTAAGGTAGTTTATGCACTTCCCATCAACTTATTTGACTGATATATGTTTTGTAATACTGTTTGGAAAAGAATGTCGCTTTTGGTAAACTGCAGTATATGGTGTAATCATAAGAAATGGTTTTGTGCTAATATACCATAGGTTAAGCTAATGGGCGATGTCTAACAGTAACTAGCATATACCATATTCATAGGTGTTATGAAGCTTGAAGCTACAAAGTTTAGGCCTCCCGAGGTGATCAAGCATATACTTCAGACTGCTGTCCCATTGAGGTTATTGGTGATGTTCTTCGGATTCGATAAATCCTCACAAACTTGATCAGGCAAGTTTTTATAAATTGTTTTTCCATAAATAAATGTTATGACCTGCTTACTGAAAATTTTCTGGGCTGCATAATTGTTAAATGTG
The DNA here is from genome assembly GCA_026074375.1 of Tanacetum coccineum. Taxonomy (NCBI): domain Eukaryota; kingdom Viridiplantae; phylum Streptophyta; class Magnoliopsida; order Asterales; family Asteraceae; genus Tanacetum; species Tanacetum coccineum. Next base: position 3,327 of record BQNB010069845.1, read on the forward strand.
CAATCTTAGCTCATACAAAATTGAAGTTACGAAGATGTTTTTAGCATTTGATGAGTATTGTTGAATAATCTAGACTATAATATTGGGGTTCTAATCATTTTAATAGTCTTTATTTATTTCCATTACATACTGCCATTGGCAATTAGTACAATATCACTATCAACCAGTACATAGTTTTTCTTTTGATGATTCTTGTGAAGGATAAGCTTGTCATTTCTGTCTTTGTGCGTACATGTTTGTTGTGATCACATTCGATTTGTTTTTGTAGTTTATAACAAAGGAATTTTTTGAACATCCTGAAATCTGATTGCAGGATATACGGTTTATGTGGGCTGTAGCGGGACTTGCTGTTGCAGCAATCTTCACATGGAGACTGTTACGAACAACCGCTGTATCGCGAAGAAGACAACCTAAACGTCAAGCTCCTGAGATACTTTTAAGGGTTATCATTAATGAAACCTTACAGTTTCACCAAAAAGGTGAAATAGCCCCTCAAGTTTTTTTGTGGTTGATTCGGTCATTTATTTTATTTTTTTAATCAACTTTTTTTTTTGATGTTGTTCTCATGTTTTTTATTCTTGTTTTCCACCATTTGTTCCATGTAAAACTGCCAATCCTTTTGCAAACCAACTAATCTCGAATTTATTAAATACCATAGCAAATAGGATACGAAAAGTTGCATTTGTAGTTAATGTTTGTGTTTGTATTTGCAGCCGAAGGAGATTTACGGAGAATCAAGCAGAAACATGGTGGTCTGAAAACCGTAAACAAGTCTACGAACGATATAATGTGCGCGGATCAAGAAAGTCATCAGTCTCTTCCACAACTATCACTCGAAGGTCAGGTGAATTTGCAGCACCAGCCACCAAGTATACAATCAAAGCCCACCACCACATCCATCGGTAGAATTGTTTCATGGAAAGAAAAGATAGTTTACCCCCATATTTTTTAGTCTTTATAAATATTATCTTTGTAATTTATATTTAGTAGGGGCGCATAATTGATCTTACTGAAGTAGAGTGTTGTAGCGTACATGCATTGCATAAATTATTAACTCGGTAGGAGCCAGTAGTTCTGGATGGTATGTTATGTTCTATTTATGTGGGACCATAGGCTATTACTGTTTTTACTAGGTTTTATTGAGTTTTTTTACATGCTTATGTGAGGTTACAAGTATACCATTCTACTACAGTCATCTTCTGTCGGTCCAAAAAGTTGAATCATTTGACTTCACAGATAGTATCAAAGTGTTGTCAATCAACAAATTTCGTTATGACCCGTAAAAGCCTAAACAAGGTTAATAAAGAAATTCATGAAAGACAATCAAAGTCACCAGTTTAACTGATGATTAGTTATTAATTAAAACAGGATACGTAAATTCTCGAATTCTGTAACAAGAAACATTATGTGGCTTTTGTAAGGCTATGTAAGCTGGTGGTTTGGCTCATTTGGCTTCTTGAGATCTGAACTATAAGGGACTAAGAGTGTCACCGAGAACGAATACAATTTCTCACTTTTATAGTTGAAGAATTTGAATATGAAAATGCATAACTTGAAGTAAGTTTTGTTTAGTTGGTGGTGTTTATTCAAGCACTTGGTTATCTAAGTGTGTATTTTATTGTACACATATATGGTATTATGAGCATATCATTACTCAGGCATGTGTCTGTTTTTTTAATAGCTGTTATTATTTATGTAATGTCACTTATGGCTCATTATGTTTTAGAATGATATCAAAGTGAAGGATGAAAAGACTCTTCTCATTGGCGATAAAGCCATTAGCGTTTTTGGCTGAAGGTACGTCATTTCTTCACCCTTGCAGCTCACCTAACACGAAGTTTAAGTACACTGATAATCAATCATTTTTTATTGTTTCTTAGAAACCCAGAGGAGATCCCATGGGGTGAAGCTGGAACTGAATATGTTGTCGAGTCTACTGGTGTTGTCACTGATAAGGACAAGGCTCCTGTCCATTTGAAGGTTTGCGTCTCATTCGTCGTTATCAATATTAGATTTGTGCATCTTTAATATAATTGAAGCGTGTATGTTTTTATGGCTTATTACTTTGTTTGGCTGGTTATTAGGGAGGTGCAAAGAAGGTTGTCATCTCTGCTCCGAGTGCAAATGCTCCCATGTTTTTCTGGGAATGAACGAATAGGACTACACCTTCGATGTCACCATGTTAATATGAGGTATGTAGGTTACCTGATTTAATCAATGGTGCATTAGTATTTCATCTTCTAATGGAACATAATATTGCTGCATGCACAGGTTGAGTTTAACAAAGCTGCACAATATGCTCAGAAGAAAACAACTTTAAATTGATTAGTCAAGGTAGCTTTAATTCATTAACCAATGCTTTGTGTTTTTGCTTGTGTCGTGTGTTATTTCTGATGATACCTTTCTGGTTCTCAATAGGATAATGTTGCACTAATTGTTGTTCTAGAAGTAAAATTCAGTAACCAAGGTCTTGATAATCATGGAAAGCGGCAGCTTGTTTGTGTGGTAAGATCTACGCTACATAATTTAATATGCACTTTTACATAATACACATATAATTTTTATATGAGGCAATGCATGAAAAATAGTCTGGTGATAAGTTGTGCGAATTTGTGATATACTAAGCAAGGCTTTTAAATCTACTTTTTTTGTTTTAATTTTCCATTTTGTTTGTGTTTGGAGTGTAGGCAAATACCCACATGAATGTTCAACATGAGCTGAAGGACGTCAAATTATGGCAGGCTCTCGTATGTACGCTACCCAATTTAATATGCACATTCACATTATACAAATATAATTTTTATATGAGGCAATGAATGAAAAACAGTCAGGTGATAAGTTGTGCTAATTTGTGAAATACTAAGCAAGGCTTTTAAATCTACTCACTTTATTTGTATTATCTCCCCTTTTAACTTTTCAATACCTCTACTTTTGTATTAGTAAGAATGATATTTACAAACTGTGCTTGGTTTGCAATCTGAAGGTTCACACACTGATAAAAGGATTGAAAAAGATAGCTGCCAGTGCAGATATACCAATGTTGGTCTGTGGTGACTTAAATTCAGTTCAAGGAAGGTGAGTATGGAATATTTAATAGAAGCTTTATTTTCTTATCTAAGAGGTAAACTTTATCTAGAACTTACTGCGTAGGATAACTTGGACACCTCAACAGATGTTTGTTACCTGACAGTAACGTGCTCCTACATTCTTGTCACGTATACTTGGTAAACGGATCTTCTTATAGCTAGGATTAATTTCACTTGTGTATATGAGAGTTTTTAGCAGACCCTTGGTTTTGAGATTTATACTTTGCATATAACTAGCGGCTTTCCTTACATAAATCTTTGTACTGGCAGGTTATTGTTTTAGAGCTCCCAATACACGTTAAGGTGAAAGTAGTTGAAGTTGATTCTGGTTTGAAAGGAGACACATCTCAAGGTATTATTTCCTTTCAGAAAAAAAGAAACCCATTTAAATCAAGTAGTTTTGATTTTTTAGCTAAATGACCGGTGATGTTGCGTGATAGATACTTTAAGGGTACTTTACGTTTGGCATAAGTTCAGAATAAAAGAACACTATTTTCAGTAAGTCATGTAATGCAACTAAAACAATAGTTACATAGGTTACACAAACAATCGATACTCAGCTTTAGGCACCACTACAGTAGATGCATTATCGCTATAAACCCATAAAAACTGTATAAGAAAAAACGTGTCGATTTGAAAAGTGGCTTCGACATATGTATCTCATTGTCAATTTCCTCATCGCCTCATATAGGCTGACAAAACAAATTTATAGAGACGAGCTTCTAGATACACAACCACCAAGTCAGCAAGTGAATCATTTAAAGTATGATTTGTAATTATTTGGCTTGAATCAGATTAGTTAAGAAATGTCATAATGGTGGTCACTTTTCAAGGAAATGAATATAGGATCTTGCCGAAACTAAATTTTGTTTAAATTTTAACCAATACTTGCATGTTTGTCCGGACTTATCCCTAATGATATTTCTTTTGTGAAGAAGGTTATTGAACATAAGCCCTAAGATCACAAAGCGGATGTTTTCAGTTTTGTGGTAGTATTATGGGAGTTGTTAAGCGGAAAGATATATATTCTACTTTGACGAGTCATTGAATTGTATGTTGAATATAAAAAGAAGTGTATATAAATTCTATGAAAATTTGCTTGTCAGCTTTCGTACAAGTACTTGACCTCCTGCATCTATTTTATAAGTTGAATTTATATACATTTTAAATCATTTAATAATCCCTAAACAATTTCTTAAAGCAGCTCGTCTAACGAAATATTATTATTGTGAATTTGTACACAATAATATCTAAGCAATGAATTATAACAATCCCACTATGCACAAAAGACGACCTTGGAACCCGGCCAACTCTGGATTCACAATTAAGAGTGGTCGATGCGTAGAATAGATAAAAGCCGTGGCTTTCTATCATATTAGTCCCTACGAAACATGGACAAAACAACTGCAAAACGGCTTGAAGCATGCTATTGATTACGAAACATTGGAAGTTTATTTAGTATATTCGTATCAAAGTTAAGAACATGTTCTTTATCTTAATGCAACATAGACCCAATTTGTTAAAACTTAATGTTCTTTTGTTTTAGATTATTGCAGTCAACATTACTCGATGTGACTTTTATCAAAACTTTAAAATTTAACTAAGTATTTTTTAATGCTTAATGCCAAATTGCGATATCATTATTTACAAGCTTTTTGTTTTAGATTATTGCAGTCAACATTACTCGATGTGACTTTTATCAAAACTTTAAAATTTAACTAAGGATTTTTTTATGCTTAATGCTAAATTATGATATCATTTTTTACAAGCTTGGATTATCTATTCTATAGCGTGAATTTATCAATGACCTAACTATAATATCTATTCAATATCTTAGGCAATACGTATAATAAACCACGGTAAACCTCAACAAACAAACAATAGAACTACGTTCATTCTTCAAAACTTTATTACAAAATAACATTTACATAAACAAAATGGTTTAAAAAATGTTTCTATAATAAAGAAATTAAAAAAATAGCAAAAAATAAAAATGAAAACAATAATCACTATTCATACCCGCCCATCGGGCGGGTTTTGCAACTAGTGTATATATATATATATATACATATATATATATATATATATATATATATATATATATATATATGTTATTAATTCAAAAATGTGGTATCGCTTATTCTCGATCTTTAAATTCTTACTCTTTTCTCGTCGGATTTCTTCGAAATCATTGAGTCAATCGTTCCGTTCATATGATTTGGTATATTTTGAGCATTTTGAGATTTATGTCGCACTTAACCCAAGTGCATCGAGTTGTTTTTCATGATTACCGCCCAACCATGATACTAAAGGGTTTTGAAATGTAGATAAAGGTTTTGTAATGAGAATGAGAGTTTTAAAATGAGGTTAGGGGTTTTGTAATGGAAATGAGGGTGTTGTGTCAGTAAAGGCAAACGCTTGTACAATAAGATAGCTTTGTACAAGATATTAATAAGGTGAAATTAATGTTAGGTCGTAGCCGGGTACCGTTGTGCGTTGTAGAGGTTATTTGGTGTGTTGGGTAGATATTGTTTGGTTCGTTGTGTAGAGATTATCTGTACGGTTATTATCATCTGTTGATGTGAGTTCTCGTAGCCCCATTTTTACTATTTTTTCCGTTGGGGGAAAATGATACTCAAATTGTTTTGAAATGTGATTTTCTTAACTGTGCGAAATGTGGTTTTGTTTTAGGATAATTATGTGCTTATAACTGCTATGTGAATATTATGTGGTTTGATTTGTACTTGCATGCATCGAGATGCGGATTTGCTATGACTTATGTGAATTGATTGGACTTGCATGCATTGTGATGCATGGCAAGGATGATTAGCAAGGATTTGCCATGTCTTGTGTGGTCCTACCCTAATCTAGTGCTCCAGCTGGTAGGCCCTTAGGTGCGTAAGTGACATTCAAAGTTGCGACTCCAAGAGCATTGGTATATGCTGGATTGGTGACTAACGGGGATGCTAGGTCATGGTACATGATTAGCGGGGATGCTAAGTCATGGGTTTGTTTGCATATATTCACTGTCATATTGCACAATTGTCCAACTGTTGAAATATTGGCACAACGACTGGATTTTGAATCAAACCTACGAGCCACCAACATTATTGTTGACGTTTTCGAGTATCATTTTCAGGTGTGTTATTAACAAAGGTAAATGTGAAGTATTCGGGACCAAAGATGAGTACATTTGGGAGTTTATTGAAGGACAACTGTTTGACTTTTTCCAAGGTCATGAAATTGTAAACTTTTGTAAATAAACTTTTGCAAACAATGTATGGTATGATCTTGTATCTTGCGCAATGTCAATTATTATGTCGCATTCCCGTGTTTCTGCCGCTGACGGGGTGTGACTTCATTAAATGGCGATGATGAATATGAGCGATCTTTGACTTGGCTTGGCTACGTGTTTGGTATGCAGTCGTGATAGATCTACACGTGAAGCTCTTATCTGACCCAAACGGTTTCACAACCCGATGAAGCTGATTTTGTAGTCTTTGACTTTATGGATGCAGCTCTGGGTTACTGGGCGTAAATATTCAACTCTATCGAGCATTCCTAGCGTCTATGCTAGAAGCCTACAACATCCGTTTGGCGAGCGAAATTACATTCATTTAGTTGTAGGCTTCTTACTCGGCACTAGGAATGATTTCGAGAGTGTGCTTGGGGTTTTGGTACTTTCATGTGTGCTCGGATGTAGAAACTGTTCTATATTTTCACATGCGTGATAGTCGCAAAATCCTTGTCGTACATTTAGATATGACGTTGCTTTCGATATATGTTGAGGTTACTTTTATGAAATGACATTTCCCATCAACAGTCTTTTTTCAAAATATTCAATTCTACTAAACATCCCTAGCGTCCATGTCAGAAGTCAACGACATCCGTTTGGTAAACGAAATTACATTCGGTTGGCTGTTGGCTTCTGGCTGGGCGCTAGGGATGTTTTTTAGAGTCTGCTATGGGTTTTGTCACTTTCACGCGTGCCCAATATGTAGAAAATAGTCTCCATTTTGGCGTACGTAACATTCGCAAAATCCTTAGTGTGTATTTGAATATTACGTTTTCCTAAACCGTTTGACTACCGAAAAATGATGATGCAACAAGCGTGATCGAAAAGTATGAGCAGGTCTATACGTATTAATTATTTTGTGAAAGTTTATTTCAACTTACAAGTTGTATAAAACCTATATAATTTGCGTAAATATAATAAATAAACTTTACCAAATTGTCATTCAGATATTATATGATGCATCGAATTTCAAAGACATCACGAGAAACATCGAGCATGTCTGCAATGAAGCACTTGCCATCTATCATGTGAGTTATGACTATGCGGAAAAAAGAATGATATTGCAAAGTGCGGGTTCGCGTGCAAAGTTGCTGGCTCAACAATTTTTTCATATTAACAATTTTTTCATATTATCGGAAGAATTACTATATGAATACGGGAAATTACATTTATATGAGATATTTATTTAGTATATTGAATATATATGAACTATATATATATATATATATATATATATATATATATATATATATATATATATATATATATATATATATATATATATATATATGAATGTATATAAACTATATATACGGATATACGAATATACTTAAATTATTATTATTCGTTTTCCATTTTTTCTATTACTGTTATTAGAAACGTAAAACCGTTAGCCCCTGCCGCAACGCGCGGATTATATATGAACTCGTTAATTTCTCAGATTTGAGTATTTTAATCTTAAATAATTAGGAACCCAAAATCATTACTTGTATTATTTTTGCCAGACGTTTGGTGTAATATATTGCAAAAAATACTCAACCAAAAATCGTTGACATATCCACCATGATCAGGGGCGGATGTATGTTGTCACAAGAGTATGCACTTGCATACCTTATGAAAAAAAATTATTTGTGTTAAATATGATAAAAAAATTTATAACAACGAATGTAAAGAGTGCACACTCTTTAAAAACTGATTGCATACCCTCCCAAGAGAAGAAGAAGAAGATGAAAGAGAAGAAGAAGGTTAATAAGTGCATACAGGTTGGTTTATGATTGCACACACTGTAGTTTTTACATCAGTTCAAGAAGGAGACTGCAAAAGGTTGTAAGTACTAAGTAGGTCAAAGAGTCTTGTTCTGGTCGAATTGTTTATAGATCGGACACTGGCCCAATTATTTTTTTAGCCCATGTAGTTTAATACTCAGTATTTACGATTACGGGTCATAAATTGTAATTAGAGTTAAGTACATTTTTGGTCCTTGTGGTTTGGTGCATTTTCTCACTTTTGGTCCAAAAGACATAGTTTCGTTACACTTTTGGTCTAAAAGACATAGTTTCGTTTCACTTTTAGTCCAAAAATTTTAGTGAAAATTCACGGGATTTGACTAAAAGTGGACCGAAACTATGTTTTTGGTCCAAAACCAAACTTTTTTTGAATTTTGGATCAAAAGTGAAATCGCACCAAACCACAAGGACCAAAAATGTACTTAACTCTTGTAATTAAGATGTATATTTTATTTAAAGTTTGTTTATACACATTCATTTACATGAATTTCTTTCAAAAAAAAAATTCACGCGAATTCAGCTATTTAAAGTATGTGCCTTTTACTAGTGTTTCGAGACAAGTAAAAATATAAATAGACAATAAACACGAACATAAATAAGTTGTCAAAAAAATAGAATTGAAACAGTTAATAGTTTGATTATTAGCATGAAAAACGTCTCGAAAATGTGACCATAAAGTTCCGACATAAAAAAATCTTAGGAAACCCGACCCGTGAAACCCAACTTGGACCGAAAATTCTTGGAGCCAAAATTTTTTTATGTCAAGTACATATCGTGCACACCTTAAATTTCTAGATCCGCCACTGACCATGATATACTTTGTAGTAATGATTTGACAATCTGAAAATATTATATTGTATCAAAATTCAAAACATGCAATAATTCCCTTGTAAAATATAAATCTTTACCTGATTTGATTTTAAAAGTGCATTTAAATCTTTCAAAATAAAAAATTATAATTCAAAAGTACATATAATATATACTCACCTAGGAAACAGGAGAAAAAATAGAGTATTATCTCAAAAAGGGTAACTAAATCGACGTTTTTACCTCTATATACATACTTTACATTTCTTGTTTTTTGGTTAACTATAATGGCAGAATCAGTAACATCTGCAAGTTCAAACCCTGATACATGGACTTATGATCCAAAGTTAGCTATAGAAAAACAACTGAAATGTATCATAACCAATGAGCATCCCTTGGATATGTTCTCCAGACCTCTATAGACTCAATTTGTTCAACAAAATCTGCAACCGGCATATGAAAGGGTAAGTAAATACACCATTAAACGTCTCGCGTTTAAGTACTACATAAAAGCTAAAAAATACATGATTGCATACTTTGAAAACTTTCAAGGGAAAGTTAGTGTAACTATTCATGCATGGGATACTTTATGCACTGATTTAAAGTTTCTTGTTGTTACATGTCATTGGATTGATCCTGGGACATGGAAATTGTCTAAAAGGACTATATGTATTCAAGGGGAAGAAAATGTTCATGAAACTGTTATGGAATATGTTAATGATTTTAGTTTGAAAGATAAGATATTTAGTATATGTTTGGATGATGTTGGTGATGCTATGTATGCTAAAGGTATGGAAAAGCTGAAAAGGGATTTAAATCCTATGTTTAATGGTATTCTGTTTGAAACAAAATGTGTTTCTCATGTTTTGATTTCAATGGTTCAAACATGTCTTGATCATGTTGATCCTGTTATAGAAAAAGCTAGAAACATGTTGTTTTATGTAAATTCATTGAAATATGATAAATTCCAAGAATTTCTGCGTGGAAAAGGTGTTAAAAATACTGGCCCGAGCTTAAATTGCCCTGATATTTGGAACACTACCTACAAAATGTTGCGTGGTATCATTGCTCAGAAAGCATTACTTATGGAGTTTTATGCTAGTAGTGGTGAGAATGATATTAATGATAATGATTGGGTAGTCATAGAATCACTTTTGGGTATTTTGAAAGTTTTTCATAGTTCTACGGTTAGGCTATCGAATGCTAAGAGTCCGTCAACACCACTACTTTTGGGAGAATGTTTGTTGATTTCTGATATGTTTAGGAAGTATAAACAAGACCCCTTTTGGAAACCGGCTATTACAAAACTGCAGTCTATGTTTCTGAAGTATTACAAAACTATCCCTCCCGTATTTCCGTGCGCAGCTGCTTTGAATCCCAAAATTGGAATTAAAGGTGTTGAGAATATTTTAGAGGATATTGGAGCAAATCTGGGGTTATCAAATAATATGAGTGATAGTACTTTCGCTAAAGTTAGTATTGCGAAATTCAATTCTGCTCTAAAAGAAGTGTTTGATCATTATGATACAATGCACAAATCTCGACCTCATGATCAAGCTCATGTTATCTCTACTTCAAAAAACATAATATTTCAATCGGTTTCACAAAAAAGATCAGACACTGGGACTATTTCAAGTGATTTGGAGTTATACAAAAAGACCGACTTTTCACAAGTTATGACTAGTGATGATGAAGAAACAAAGATGTTGGAATGGTGGAGCGTTAAGGGCTGTCACTTATTTCCTGTTTTGGCTGAAATGGTGCGTGATTTACTAACGGTTCAAGCGTGCGTGGAAGATTTGGAATATGCTTTTTGTTTTAAGGGCAGGGAATTGGATGAGGAAACGAGTATGGGATATCCGTGGTGGTTGCAGAGGCGTATTTTCTTGAAGGAGCATTTTGTTGAAGTTAGATGGGAAGGTAATGGTGAGCTGGTTGAAGATCTTGAAGGAGAATGTGAAAGTCATAATTATGATAGACTATCTGATGCTTCTGATGAAGAATGAAGTGTATGTCGTATAGTTGAAGATGGCTCTCAAGACTCCGTGAAGCTGCTGGTTGTGCTGAAGAATAAAGTCTTTTGAAGATCAAAATTAAGATTATGGAATATGTTTTCACCTTTTGGTAATTTACTACTCTGGTAGTAAGGTATGTAACTTTTGTTTTAAGTTCAGCTATGCAACTTTTTGTATCTTTAACTTTCTTTTGGTGATAAAATTTACTTATTAAAAGTGGGTGTTAATTTGATGGATGCTTCTATTTAGTTATAGCCAATCTGAATCATTATCGTGTAAATACTTATAAAGAAACTTGCTTTCTTTACACCCAAGATAAGATAACATACCCATACAATTAGATGGTTTTAATAGCTTTGGCTTTACTTTGGCTTGATAGTGTTCTGCTGTGATGGTCTTCTTTGTGTGTCTGCCTTAGAGGTTTTTCCTTTGGTAGATGTTTTGGGGGGTGTTGTTTCATTTTAGAGCCAAAATAATCGAGAAGGATGAAATGAAGCGAGATAAAGACTCAAATATAGGTAATTAAAAGAAGATGAGATCAAAAAAAATGGGAAATTAAAAAATATAGAGAAGTTAATGAAATTTTTTGAGACGGGATGAGAAAATTGAAAAAACATTAATATAAAGTTGAGCGGAGAAGGTAGTGTGAATAGATGACGGGATGAAATAGGAGGTTTAGACATTGGATGATTTTAGAGTTAAGTGTGAATGCAGAACGTGATGCGACGTAATAGGATGGGATCGAAGTAAAATAATTATAAATTGTGGTGTTGGTTTTTTATATGTGGGTTGAATTATGAGGTATCGATTGTACGTTCTTGGGAAATATAAAAAATTGAGGTGTTACTTTTGGTAATGAGTGTATCTATATAAGGTTATGTATTGGTGCATTAGTGGAATGGGTGTGTTGATTTAAAGTAGTTGCTAGTCTGTGATGCTTGTTTAGGTTTGTTTTGTTGGTTATCTTCGTTGCACGTAACTATTAGGAGTTAATGGTGGGTTGATGAGGTGGTATGGTCATGAGAATTACTTTGTTGTGTTTGTGTACATTTTTAGTAGGGAGTATAGATTTTGATTTCGGGGTGTTTAGTGCGAATGAAGATTGGGTACGTTTGAATACGCTGTGTAGTTTGTGAGTGTTGGTGCTCATGTATCACATATAATTTTCGACTTGTTGCTGTTTGGTTTGCGTTCGTGGTTTGGACAGCGGGACACTTATATTATAGTACTTTGAGAAAGATGGCTTTGATAGATGTACTTGTTCGATATTGAAAAATGACTAAATCAAAAATTGATGTTATTATTTTATGTTTTTACTGGGGGTATCGTTTTTTTTTATCGTTTTGTGGGGCAGGGTATTGAAGTATGTTGTGGGTCAGATTTCTACAGGGTGGCTTTAGGAAGTCGTCAATAATCTTCATCCGGTCAGTGGTGTTGAACGTCATAGACATTAGGCTATTTTTGCTTTTTGGTCATCAGGTATGTGTTGTCTTAGTACCATTCACTAGCTAAATCACTTCCAACACCCTAATTCTTGAGAGAGGGTTTTGTTTTTGATCTACCCTGCCCTAGAACATGAAACATCCCCAATGACACAGGTTGCATCCTCATTATCTTATAGTGAGGTATCATACATCAATGTGGCGTTTAGGGCGGTTGTGAAAGGTTGTCAGCATAGGGGATGTGATTGTTGTGGGGTTGGAGAATTAGTAGTTTGTGGGTTATTGTTACACGATTGATAGAGTTGTGTCGGCTTGGCTGCGAGGAAACAGAGCGAAGGATTGGGTTGATGTGGGAACGGTGGTATGGGTGCGCGGTTGTTCTGTGGTGGTGTGGGATGGAGGGGACAGGAGCGGGGGAGTTAAGGGTTGAGAGTTTCTAGGGAACGCGTGGCGTTAGGGGTTTGTGTAAAATTCATCTGTGGCGCGTTGGTTGGGGTTGGCGGCTCTGGGAAGACAAGCCGGGGTCGAGGTGCTGATAGACACGGGGCAGTGTTGTCTAGGGAGGGGGGGGATTTGGATTTTTACAATCTCTGTTATGTTGATGTGGAGAGTACTTTTTGCATTGGAAGTGGAGGGGGGGGGCGGAGTGTTCATCGTGGGAGTAGAGGGTCGTCGAGGGGCGGGAGTGGCCTTGGGCTGAGCGTGTGGCTTTAATTTGTGGTCGTTGTGTTAAGTGAGGTTAGTAGGGTGGGCTTCGTTGCAAGTCGAAAGGGTGGTCGGTGCGGTGCGGGTTGGCGTATTTTGCGGGCATTGTCATTCTCTTTTATTTTATTTTAAAGGTATATTTGTCCATCCTATCCACAAAAAACCCTTTTATTTGTTGGTGGAGTACAGGACAAATATCTGGATCTTAAAGAGGGAATATGCTAAATATAAACTCAACAGGTCTTTCTTTCTGTTGCGGAGTTGGTCGATATTGAATTTTTAATTTTTAACCGTGTTGGTTGCCGCCCATAAGTATATAACTTTTATGGGATATTTGATCGGCGAACTGATGTTACTTGTAGGAATTTTGTGTTTTATTTATGATTTTAAATCTAATAAACTCTACGGTTGTTTTTGTTTTATGATTGTCGGCGACATGCGTGGGGTGTCGGGTCAAACCACCAGCGGGTGCGTTTGTTTTGTTGTTTGTTTGTTCGGTGCAAGGCAGCCGCAAGGGGGGGTGTCGGGTCAGCCATAAAGGGGTGATTGTTGACTGTGGTTCTTACCACAGTTGGGGGTGCGTTTGGCTGTCCATCAGCCGGGTCGGGTGCGTGTGTTTGGCTGCGAAACAGCCAGGACAGCCGGGGGCGGGGGGTTGGGTTGTCGGGTTTGGTTTGCAACAATAGGGGCGTTTGGTTTGGACAGAAATACTATAGGGGTGCGTTTGGCTTAACAGCCACCACCAAGGGGTGTGTTTGGGATAGCAGGGGTGTTTGGTTCGCGGGTCAGAACCACAGCGGGTGTGTTTGGGTGAGTTTGGTTAACACAAATATATAAATTGTTTCATTTAATTGATTAACAAATAATATGCGATGAAAAATATTAGAACTTGCGCGGTCTAGTTAAAATATGATATTATATTAAAACGAGACTGATATTAATGTATAAGTGATATTAGATATATTTTAGAAGAGACTCGAGCTAAAAACGGACTTTAGCGCGTTTTATAACGAGTAATTAAGAGCAGAAAATGGAACGTAGGATCCGGGGTTTGAGACTTTGATAACTTAGACTTTGGTTTATAAAATATAACAAATTATATTTTGACGGACGTTTTGATATAAAACGGGACTTCTAACTCCCAATAACGAAGAAACTGGATCGAAATCGGAATATACACTTTAGTAGAAAAATAGGTTATTTTTAATAAATATTAAAAATGGCAGATTTATTAATTAAATGATTTGATCACTTTCGAGTCCGTTTCAGCCTTCCGGCGAAACACGAAAGTTGTTCGTAATCACATTTTACTTTGCCGCAAGGATTATCAGTTTTAAAAGTTAAGATATAGCGGGTCAAAACTAAAGGTCGGTTAATATATTATTTCAATTAATAGTCTTAAGATCATTATTCGGTTCTAAAAACAAAGAGTCTAAAAATAGTAACTTTCTTTAAATATTAGAGATAAGTTATATTGGATGGAAAATAGTATATATACATAAAATATACTAAGGGTTAAGGTTTAAAGACGCGCAAGTGGATTTCTCATCACGTGTATATATGACTGCATACATATTAAAATATGTATGATTTCGTGGTAACGATGTACACATCGTTGATCGTATTTGATACGTGTATTATAATAGAGCGACATAATTATAGGTCGTGGTCGAGATCGTTGCAGATTCAGTTGTGATTTAATTGGATTAATTGATCGTGGTCTTTAATCAATGTGAGTTCATAGCCTCGCTTTTCAATCTTTTGAATGTTTTATAACCCGCGAGGGGGATACATGCTTGTCTACAAATTCTTATACTTACTCGGTTATCTTATAACAATGTGATTGTTTTAAAGGATTTTGTGAGTTTATAGCCCCATGTTTTACTGGTTTTACATATATTTTTGGGGTGAGAACATGCTTGTTTACAAATGCATTTACATGATTGTAATTTGTTTGAATTTATTACATGTGTATTCAAATTTGTTTTACAAATTGGTCCACATACTCATACTCATTTATAAACTCGGTTACGTGATTGATATCACACTCTTTCTACTTATGGATTTAAGTACTTAAAGCTGTTTATGAATACAATGCTTTGGTTTTATAAATGGACGCAAGTGTATATTTTATATTGATTACGTGTTTGCCTAAGTAATTTGAATCCTATATGCCCAGTATCATGAACTGTCAATTGCATAGATGTAGTGGTGAATTACATTATGTGAGCGTGAGTGTTATTAGTAGATCTATTTGAGATTGAACATCTGTGGGAGAGATGGCACGGAATTTATATAGTGCGGGCACGGAATTTATATAGTGCGGGCACGGAATTTATATAGTGCGGGCACGGAATTTATATAGTGCGGGCAATGTCACGAAATTTATATAGTGACTCATATCGTCGAGCTTCAGTGTCATGAGCTTAGGGAAACGTAATGGAAAATTTGTGATAAGTGCAGTGTGCTTTATCGCGGGGAAAGTCTTGCGGTCCTACATTTTATACATTTTTGTGGCTATTATAAAGGATTGAAATAGTCATGCATATTTTACAAACCTTTGGTTTAACATTTATATTTAAACAAATCTATGAACTCACCAACTTTAATGTTGACACTTTTAAGCATGTTTTTCTCAGGTGAATTAGATGCTTGGACTATTTGATGTGCTTGGAGTCTTGTACATTCAAAGCTTTTCATTGTGATGCAAATTATGGACAAAATGTATTATTAATTCAGATTTGTATTGAATTCATCAAATGTTATTTTTCTATTCGGACACCTATGAGGTCGTTCTCTTGTATCGATTGCTCGTGTATTATGAATGTAGCACCCCATGTGGTTTACGCTGCGTTGTTTGTAAATTTTTGGGGTTGTTACATTGTTCAATCTAAGGAACCAGTGTTCGGAGGTTGCTCAGAATTCATGACATTACACAAAGTTCAAGAAGGGAACATAGGTGGATAATGGAAGTGAGCCAAGGAAAGAGGACTGCCTCTAGACGTGACTGGTGCAAGATCATACACACCTCATGATCACCACTGACCCTGATTGGAATATTGGCAAGGGACTACTAGGAGGACCAACTCCAATAAATGGTTGTTGACTCTAGCAGCTTCCACTTCTAAGGATAATCGTTAAAGGAACTTTGATGATTTGATGAGCACTCCAATAGACTTCATCTGGAGACATCTTGAAAGGGCTGAAAAATTGATAATTTAACTCAATGAAATCCTGCCTTAGGACCAAGCATTCTGTCTACTCCCACCCCCACAATTAAAATCATATCACCCCACAAAAAAACACATAATAAACTAACACAAAACCAAACCCAAAAAACACTCCTAAATACACATACCCCCAATGAAAATAAAAAAAAACAAACAAAACCAAATCAAACACAACAAAACACCCCCCCTACAAAAAACTTACACCCACACAAAAAATACACAAAAAACAAACACACACAACATCCCACCAAATTCACAAAAAAAAACACATAATCCCAATCAAAACCCAAAACAAAAAACACCATATAACACCACAAAAAAAACATAACTAAAACAAACTAATTACCAGAAGAAAAAAAAACAAAGGCCACACGCTCTTATTATGAATGAATTAAAAATATGACTTTGAAGAATGTATAAGGTCTCTTTCAGAAGATTGATTGGGAAAATCCTGAAGGCGGTGACTATCCATTTGATCTTTCCAAACCCTTCCTTTGATCACGCGTGGAAAACGTCAAAGAGTACCATTCGAATTCTTCATCAACGATGATCTAAGTATCTACAAGAGGAGAATTTGACTATGACTAAACGACGTCTTACTTCAAGACAAAAGGCGTTAGTATGATCTACCAGGCATTGAAGACATGGTTCCAACACTTAGCATGTACTACGATTACGGTGCACATGTTAAGGGGGAGCTTTTTAGTGATGATGAAAAACTCTCAAAGTGTAAATCTTTTGATATTTATATCAAACACTTTGATTGAACTTTTCAATGATTTTGGTTTTGATTGTGATGGAATACCCTAAAGACCGACCATGTACTTAAATTTATGGAGTTATAAGGTGGTTAGGCATAGGTATTCAAATCCTATGATCCAACCAGAACCGGAGGGATCTACCCAGGGATATCCACTAGATAGTGTAGAAGTCCTTAGGTATGATACAAAAGGAGAAAAAGTGAGAATCGGGAATAATGCCGACTGAGATGGAGCTAACACTGGAACAAACCCAACAAGGTGTTAGTTATGAAGTCTCGGTAAGCATTGAAGGGGTTGAAGAATGAAAAAGAAATGTAAGGATAAAGGGTGAAATAAGAAAGAAAGCCCCTCCATGCAACTTAGGCCAGGAAAAAGGTCAATACATAATCTGTCAGAAACACTAAGGTGTTGTCTGACATTGAAGATAGTCATGGACCTAGTGACGCTTTGCACAACCCTCCCTAGCCACTCAAGGTCTCTCAACAGACTCTTGTTTCATTTCTCATGGAGATTACATGCATTTCTATCAACTTTCTCACTCCGAGTTAGTTGATATTGAAAAGGTGGCAGTCTGCTCCAGCCTCCGATCACTAAAAACAAAGTGCACTATTAAGTCTAGAGCCAAAAGAGATCATCCACAAATTTTATTAGTACACTTGTCAAATCATGCTTGCTATGTCACACAATGCGAATAACAAGTTAACATATTAAGAGTCCTACGCATTATCCTTGTGATTTTGTCAGAACATCCAAGTGATTTCATTCAATATGTAGATGGAAATCCTGCTTGAGCCAACATCAAACAAGCTCATGGTAGGTGACTTGTGCGATTCTATATGAATCAAACTTGTGACAATTGGAAAGAAACGATGGTGCGATTCTATAAGAATCAAACTTGTTCCAGGTTATGAATTGACGATTGCTGATGAATTTTTGAAATGATTAACACTCTCGATGTGTCACAAAACCACTTTAGCAAGTGACATGTCGATTAATTTTCAAATAAATTTTTTATTTCAATCGGTGAGATAGTAACTCGCTGGTTCACTCTTATCATGTTGTCTGCTTTGAGACATTCCAATAATGAGAACATGCTAAGTTTGATGAATCTGATACATATGTGTTAGAAAGATTCGATACTTCAGCTTGAAATCCTGTCAAAGAGATTCTTCTTCAATTGAATCTACTTGATCACAGGTCGATCCTCACGGATTCGAAGGTTACTCCAACCAACCACAGGTGAATGACAAAGCCATATTCATCCCCCCGCTTTATTGCTAACTGTTTTAATGCATGATACTTAAAGATGGAGGTGAAGGTACCTGATTCTAGCTGACTCACAAGATTCATAGCCACATGCTCATACCCGACCGACAAACATAAAGACATCATGAAAGCTCAAGTACATGTTTCAAGACTTCCGCTACTCTGATACCGTACGTCTTTCTTAAAGTGACAAAGTGTTAAAGTTAAAGAAATTCAAGAAAGATGCATTATTAAAGCTTTTCAAAATTATCAAATCAAGAAAGGTATGAGCATGTTGGTCCAGAAGTCACAAGTTCACGAGATGGCAAAGTTTAAAAGATGGCAAAACAAGATTATGCTTGGTTGATGATTTTAAAAAGCTCAAAGATCACATTCATGTCAAGACAAAAGAACTAGCTCAAATATAAAGTCAATGATCACTACATCAAATCACAAGTTAATGACTACGAGCTCAAGACCGAAGTGAAAGCATAGTATGCTAAGTTTAAATTTTTGTAAATTAGAGTGACCTCCCATAGAGGGAGATTGTTAGAAATACGAAAAAGTGTCAGTCACTTCCAATATAGATAGTCGTAGCTCGTAGTAAGTTGTAAGGTTAAGTTAGAAAGCTAACCGGGCTCAAGGCCCATGAATAAGCCCACTAAGGGTCCATGGCCGGCTAATGTAAGGCATATATAAATCATCTCCACACATGGAGAGGGTGTTGGTTGTTCATTTGTCACATTTCACTTAAGCTAAGATTATCATTTTACTTTCTCTCTCAAAATGTTCATCCAACCATCTTTCTCTCTCTAAAATTCTAAGTGAATCAATCTATACTTGTTTTAAGTTATTCTACAGGTCTAACTTTTGTAAAGAGTATAATGAAAAATATGTACTGCCTAGTTGTCACAAATGACTATAGTAGATTTTTCTTTTTAGCAACTAAGGATTAGTCTAGTGGAATCCTTAAAGCTTTTATAACAGGAATAGAAAATAAAATAAATCACAGAGTCAAAATAATCAGATGTGACAATAGAACTAAATTTAAGAATAAGGAAATGAATCAATTATGTGAGATAAAAGGGATTAAGAGACAATTTAGTGTTGCTAGGACTCTACAACAAAATGAAGTAGCTGAAAGGAAAAACAAAACACTAATAGAGGCTGCTAGGACTATGCTAGCTGATTCAAAGTTACCTACTACCTTTTAGGATGAAGCAGTTAATACTGCTTGTTATGTACAAAATAAGATATTAGTAATTAAGCCTCACAACACGACCCCTTATGAACTTTTCCATGGTAGAGCACAAAGTTTAAGCTTTATGAGACCATTTGAGTGCCATGTTACAATTCTCAATACCTTAGATCACCTATGTAAGTTTTATGGAAAGGCTGATGAAGGATTCTTGGTTGGATACTCTGTGAATAGCAAGGCATTTAGTGTATTTAATAGTAGAACCAGGATAGTAGAGGAGAACTTGCATATTACTTTTATTGAAAATAAACCTAATGTTGCAGGAAGTGGACCAGAATGGATTTTGATATTGATAATCTAACAAAATCAATGAATTATAAGCCAGTTGTTGCAGGGAATCAATCTAATGGTAGTGCAGGTACAAAATCATGTTATAATGCAAGTAAAGCTAGAGTGGAGACAACGAAGGATTACATACTGCTACCATTTTTGACTCAAGATCCACTATTCTCCTCTAGTACAAAGGATTCTCCTGATACTGGATTCAAACCATCAGGGGAGGAGGAAAAGAAGGATGTTGAAGCTTTAGAGAATGAAGATAGTGAGGTGCTAAATGTAAAGGAGCCAAGAGTTAATCAAGAGAAGGATGAAAATTTTAACAATACTAAACATATTAATACTGTTAGTTCAACTGTTAATACTGCTAGCATAGAAGATAATGATGTTGATGAGAATATAGTCTATGGATGTGCTGATGATCAAAATATGCCTAATTTGGAAGAAATTGACTATTCAAATGATGATGAAGGTGTTGGTGTAGAGGCTGACATGAACAATTTAGATACATTCATGCTTGTCAGTCCTATTCCAACTACCAGAATTCACAAGGATCATCCAGTTGAACACATCATTAGAGATATACATTTAGCACGTCAAACCAGAAGGATGACAAAGAGTGTGACTGAACATGGTATGTTTAGTTCAGTGCAACAAAGGATCAACCACAAAGATTTTCATAATTGTCTGTTTGCTTATTTTATATCACAAGCAGAACCCAAGAAGGTAATCCAAGCTTTGACAGATCTAAGCTGGATAGAAGCAATGTAGGATGAGCTTCTAAAGTTCAAATTGCGGCAAGTTTTGACATTGGTGGATTTACTATATGGCAAGAGGGCCATTGGAACAAAATGGATCTACAAAAACAAGAAATATGAGAGAGGTATTATGGTTAGAAACAAGGCAAGGTTGGTTGCATAAGGTTACACTCAAGAAGAGGGAATAGATTATGATGAGGATTTTGCTCCAGTTGCTAGGATTGAAACAATTAGGCTGTTCTTAGCCTATGCCTCATTCAAAGACTTTGTAGTATACCAGATGGATGTGAAGAGTGCATTTATTTATGACAAGATTGAAGAGGAAGTTTATGTTTGTCAACCTCCTAGAGCTTGGTATGAGACTTTATCTACCTATTTATTGGATAATGGATTTCAGAGAGGTCAGATAGATAAGACTTTGTTCATTAAAAGAGTCAAAAGTGATATTCTACTAGTTCAAGTATATGTTGATATCATTTTTGGATCTACTAAAAAGGAGTTATGCAATATAGCTCGTAGTTTAAAAGTTAATAGTACGTTTTTCGGTTTTAAGTCGGGTACGAATACCCGGTATATTGTAAGTACTATATATAGCCTCTTCCAACTTTGGAAGAGGCAAGCTAGTCATTATTTTACTTTCATAGAAAAACACTTTCTCTCTCTAGATATTCTCTCTCAAGTGTTTCTCTCTCTAGAAACTAGCCAAATCCAAGAATCGACCCCGTGTTATGATATAGGATATACCACATAGATCAATGATTGGCTCATTGATGTATTTAACATCTTCAAGACCTGATATTATGTTTGATGTATGTGCATGTGCAAGATTCCAAGTCACACCTAAAGTTTCACATCTTCATGTTGTGAAAAGAATCTTTAGATACCTGAAAGGTCAACCTAAATTAGGCCTTTGGTATCTTAAGGACTCACCATTTGTCTTGGAAGCTTATACTGATACTGACTATGCTGGTGCAAGTTTAGACAGGAAATCCATAACAGGAGGTTGTCAATTTCTTGGAAGAAGACTGATTTCATGGCAATGCAAGAAGCAAACTGTGGTTGCAAATTCTACAACTAAAGCAGAATATGTAGCTACATCAAACTGCTATGGACAGGTGTTATGGATCCAAAATCAATTGCTTGATTATGGATACAACTTTATGAACAACAAGATTTTCATTAATAATGAGAGTACCATCTGTATAGTTAAAAATCCAGTGTTTCACTCAAAGACTAAGCACATTTAGATTAGACGTCACTTTATCAGAGATTCCAATGAGAAGAAGCTTATTCAGATGATCAAGATTCACACAGATCAGAATGTTGCAGATTTGCTCATAAAAGCCTTTAATGTTAGCAGATTTCAATATCTGGTTGCATGTATTGGAATGCTTAACCTCTGAAGTATTGATTGAGGGGAGGTTAATTGTGTTAATATGCAGTGGATTTTACACAAATAATGCTTCAAATGGAATAGAACAGCAGCTAATGATGAAATTCAAGTTAGTGTTGTTGGCCTAACTTATTACTGGTAAGTATAATTAGTTCTGCTGTTATAATTAATATTGTGAGCATTGAGAGAAAGCAAAAACAGATAGAGAGAAAAAGTGAGCTTAAAAGAATTAAGAGAAATAAAAAACAGACAGAGAGAATTATAAGCAAAAAGAAATAAGAGATGTAGTGAGTTCAAAAACATAAAGAGAGATATGTGAAACAAAAACAGACAGGGTGATTCAGTAAGAAAAAGAATTAAGAGATAAAGTGAGAATAAAAACAGAAAGAGAGCTTGTGAGAATCAAAATTGATGATGGAAATGATTTTTGGAACGAAATTCAGGTTAAAACTGGTAACTCAAAAGTTAATGCTGCTGTGCATTACTTAGTACTGCTAGGCAAAAGTTAGTACTGCTAGGCGAAAGTTAGTACTGCTAGGCAAAAGTTAGTACTGCCAGGCTACTTACTACAGCTAGGTTACCGTTGGAGTTACAACTGCTGAGGGTATTCTTTGACTATAAAACGAAAACTTCGTGTATAGGTTTCCTTTATTACCTATTTAAGCACATACGATCACACCATATTCGTTATTAGTTAATAATCCTTCTAATACTCTCTTAATTACAAACCCAAGCACAGTTTCATCACCGACTTCAACAATTATCATCAATGAAGGCTCTAAAATTTGTTGATTCACATAACATGATTGCTTACTTGGAAAAATCCATGAAGAATGCTGATTTTGATAAGATAGTGGACTTTTTGACTGCTAGCCCTATCAGATATTCCTTAACTGTAAGTCTAACTATCTATGTGTCTTATATTGAGCAGTTTTGGTCTACTGTAAAGATCACAACAGTTAATAATCAAACACAAATACATGCCAAAGCTAATGGCAAGACAGTAGTAATAACAGAATCATCTGTGAGGAGAGATCTTCACTTTGATGATGAGGATAGTATTACTTGTCTAACAAACACTGAGATTTTTGAAAACCTTCAATTGATGGGATATAAATAACTTTCTGATAAACTTACTTTTTAAAAATCTTTCTTTTCCCCTCAATGGAAGTATCTTATTCATACCATCTTACAATGTTTAAGTTCTAAATCAATTGCTTGGAATGAATTTGGTACTAATATAGCATCAACAGTTATATGTTTGGCTAAGAATCAAATATTTATTTTTTCTAAATTGATTTTTGATGGTATGCTGAGAAACTTGGATCCTAATTCTAATTTTTTTAATATATCTAAGGTTTTTACAACTGTTTTTGAACAATCAAATTGAAAATCTTGAAGCAGTTTTTAATGATAAATATGATACACCTTCTCATACTAAAAAGGTTTTTGCAAACATGAGAAGGCAAGGAAAAGCTTTTTTAAGGACAGTTACACCATTGTTTCCATCTATGCTGGCATCACAAGCAGTGGATAGTGAAGGTTCAGGACAACTCTCTGAACCCCAACACACACCTACTACTGCTTCACCATCTCATGTTGTACCAATTCCTACTGTTGCATCATCATCACACCTCAAAAAGACCCACAAACATAGGAATACCAAAAGAAAGGCCACTGAGATATCTTAGTCTAGTGGACCTACTACCCTTATAGCAGATGAGACTGTCTATGAAGAGAGGGGAGACAGTGTGGAAAGGGCTGCCACTACTGCTGCTAGCTTAGATGCAGAGCAGGACAGTGGTAACATAATTAGGACCCAATCTATGACAACACGTAATGAGCCTATTCCTCAGGGAACTGGTTCAGGTAGTGGTCCCAAGCGCCAAGATACCATATGGCCACGACTAGCTCAAACTAGCTTACAGAGTTGTCTAAACAGTCCTAATGATCCCACCTCTTCGCAAGAGTTAACACTCCTTGGAATGGGGAGGACAATATGAAACTATATGAATTTGATCGAATTTAGACATAGATATTGTAGCGAAAGGGTTCTTGCCTATCAAGCCTGCGCAGAATTTTGGAACACTTTTCCAATCTAGAACGAAGAGAGTCATGAAGTTTGGATAAAGAAGAAAAATAGATAAGAACGTCACAACTCAAGAGGGGTTATTTCAACATCTAGGATAGAGTCTTCTAGCTGAAAAGATTTGCGGTCTCAGGAGGATGCATCATAACAGATGTGCGAGGAATGAATTTGATCAAGAGCATAAGAGAACACATCATGTGTCTTTCAACGAGGATGTAAAGACTCAAGGGAGGCATCCAGTTACTACTGAGCTAGTGTACTGCGTTAGTACTTGCTGAACCACGTACTCCTCTAACAACAAGCAATTCTTATAAAGATCGAAGCATCTCACAATTGCTCAGCAAGCCTTATGGCAAAAACTGAGTAACTCTGGAATAGTCAAAAGAAAAATCAAACGAGAGCAAAGGAGTATCCAGTAGAAATCCTACTAGAAGACCAAAAAGTCAGCAAATAACTTAATGAAAGAAGCTAGTGAAAATGTTACAAGACCAATAGTACCACCTTAACAACAACTTGATCCTAAAGATAATGGAAAAGGTATCATGCAGGAGCCTGATAAACCAGTAAAAGTAAAAGGCATAGATCAAATTGCATTTGATGAGGAAGTTGCTCAAAGATTGGAAGCTCAGATGCAAGCTGAATATGAAGAAGAAGAAAGGGTTGCAAGACAACAATGAAAAGCAAGAGGATAACTTAATATTCATGGATAAATACTCAAGCCATCTGATGCGAGAGGCAGATTTATGATTAGATCAGAACATACAAGCAGAGAGACCAGGGAGAGTAGACCATTATAGACATATCAAAACTGTTTGGTAGCAGCTCATGGACAAAAGGGAATAAGCATTTCAAAGCTTAGAGCTGAAGAGATCAGCTAAGAAACCACACAACCAAAGCCACAAAAAGATGAAGCCAAATGTGTACGTAATTTGAAAAATTATGTGACATGCAATTACAAAGCAGAGTCAATTGAAGAACAACGGTTTTAAAATCAGAATTGTACATTTGAGCAACTCTATAAAGTGGGTAGATTCATTTGTTCCTATGGATTCAGAGGTTGTGGAAGGAAGTAAAAGCCGAGTTCCCCTCACCCCCCACCTCCCCCACTCCCCCGGCCCGACCCCCCCCACACAGAAAGGAAGTAAGAAGAGAACACGAAAAGAACTTGATGAAGAAAGTGTCAAGAGACAAAAGCTAAAGGATGATGCTGAGAAGGCAAAGCTTAAAGCTTGTTTGGAGATAGTTCCAGGTGACGGCGTTGTCACTATTGAATCTTTAGCTACAAGAATTATCTAAGTAATTGACTGAAGATCACACATTCTAGCAGAAGATACAAGATTCTTATCCGACATCATCATAAATCCGATCACCAAAAGAGCTGGTGGAACAGTAGCTAGATTTTTACAAGATATTTAGTGCAATTCTTGATGATTTTGACAAACAAGATATGCTAGATCTATACAGGCTGGTAAAGGAAAGATTTAAGACAACAAGCCTAGAAGGTCCAATGACAGATTGCTTTTGGGGAGATCTAATTACTTATTTGAACCACAGTGAGTAAAGATGACATCTGGAAAGCTTAACAGGACTACACATGATACGCTGGGAGTTTATCATGACATTCACGTGAGTTCATTAGTATTACATTGATGGAGACTGGAATTACTATTTGCCACATGAAGTTGACTCAGACAATATCCTCTTACACAAGAAATGCTTTCAAAAATGTTGAGTGGGAAGCTAGAAGTTGATCATGAGTGTGAAATGGCTTATGAGCTTCTTAGATTTACCAAGTCATAGTACAAGAAGTGAAGAGATGTTTGAATACAGTCCTCTCTCGCATGAACAGACATAACGCTTTTAATCAAGAACTTGAAGATTCAGAAGGATAAACATCAAAGTTTAAAGGGATGATGTGTTAGTGGGATTAAAAGACTCTGAGTGTTGTTGAAGTTACTGCTTGGCTAAATAATGGGAAGTTTACTCTGCTGCTGGTCTATATTTCTATTCTGGTCGAAGTTCAGAGAAAATATCAATCCTCTACTACTGCTAGTTCTTGATAGTTACTACTGGCTAGTCTAATTAGTTACTACTGCAAGAGTTCTGCTGTTACAGAGTTTGTTAGTACTGTTCGTTTGTTTTAGTAATAGGCATAAAGTGATATGTATAAAGATATTTTACACAGAACAAGATATGTTATCGTATATGAAAACGCGTGTAACCCATTAGGGTTCCTTGGTGTATAAAACAGACCCTAGGAAACATGTAAGTTTATATATATCTCATCTTCCATGTCATCTAGAAATCGTTTTGGTTATAGCTTCAGGTTTGTATACACCCTAACTATATCAAGAGTTTCGATCAATATAAGTGAAGGCTTAAATTTTCGGTATTATACAATCCTTTTGCGTTATTGCTTTTATTACTTATCTTCGTTAGTATCATAAGACAGATATTCCGCATAGTCGTTGATATATTTAATCACAAAAGTTTTCTACCGTAGTGTCTTGGCTTATCAATATCAACTAAGTCATTTCAAGAAGCTAAGCACAAGATCTATTCAAGCGGATCAAACAAGATTTGAGGTTTCTTGGCGGTAGGTAATCAAATTTTGCCTTGGATGACATTATCAATTACATACTCATCTTAAATATGCTACGCATGTTATCCCCTAATCACTATAGTCTTATTGCTATCAAATGCAAGATTAAGAATCACTTATTTTTATGCTTACAACCCTATTTGCTCCATAAATTTAATTTTTCTCCTAAATTTTAATTTTAATGCATTTATTTTTGTTGTTGCAAAGATAGAATTAGTTGGTTCTTGAGAAATAGGATTTGCTACACCCTGTCACAACCTAGTCCTTCCTTTCTTCCCCAAAGTGAAAAACTAAGAATTCTGGAAACATTTGCCTTCACCAGAAAACGGCCCCTAAATACTTATGGCGGCCCCATCATATATCTGGGACCGCCCAGTATTTATGGGACCGCCTTCAGGAGGGAAACAAAATTTTCAATTCTCCCTCTTTTTTTGCAACTTTGACTCTCAATATACTAGCCTCAGCTCGCATTTCTCTGTTTAGACACACAAATTTTCACCCCTTCTTCATCATCTACCATGCTTATCCATATTCTCTTCTTCCTTTTAAAATATAAACCACTAATCACCTTCATCATTCACCATCTTAATTCTACTTGATCCAAACCTTCCAACCAAATAAGCTCTTCAAACCCACCTCCAAACTTCTCAAAAAAACCTAGGATTTCGGTGAGACAAGTTTGGAGAAGAACCACACCAAAATCATCACCACCATCTCAAAATGTCTCACCTTCTTCTCCACCAAGAGCTACCTTTTAACCAACTCCACCACCTACCAATAATCCATATAGGGAAAAAAATGGTGAATCGTCTCTACCAAATTCCATCATGCAACCAACGCCTACTCTCAAGTTCCACCCTCTCCATGCTATCCATCACCACCCTTAATCCATCCTGTTACTCTTGACCAAGTCAACTTTCATTCGGGGTTTTGTCGTTGTTGCATGTACACCCAAAATCAATTTCAATCAATAAGGAATGAGCTTAACTTCATTCAATTTCTTCTCACTCGCCCCATTCCTTGAGTTCGCACGTCACCAAACCATGCCTCACCAACCTATCCTTTCTCACCCTATAATGGTTAAACATTCTCAAATGTTTAATTTATCTAAATAATCGACAACCCATCTTTTGCTTGTGGCATCTTCTAGACGTCAAGAATCAACTAGTCTGGCTCTAGTTTAAAATGTTTATTTTTGCCTCTATGCTTAATTACTAGTCTTGTAATATTCATACTCTTCTAGTATGAATTTTATCTATTATGAATGAATGGTCCTTTATTAATATGGGTGATTTATATGCACTATGATTTAGATGTCTATATCTTCTCCATTATTAGCCTTGTATATTTTTGTCATAATATTGCTACTAGTTAGAAATTTTGCTTGCACTTGTATTTCTAACTCGGTTTTGTAGCAAAATCCCATAAGCTCGATCCCTTGGTGCCCTAAACAAAGGGGAGTATACATCAAGGGGGAGTCTTGGCACCTTTGATTTTTTTCTTCTCTACTCGACGATCAACATTTTTGGATTCGACAAAAAAAGGGAGAAATGGATCATAACTCATTAATAACTTGCAAAATTTTATTCTTATCTAACATGAGTTTATATTTTGTCATCATCAAAAAGGGGGAGATTGTTAATACAAATAATGCCTAAAAACGTTATTTATATTTTTCAACTCCTCTACGTTTTGAAAATGGCAAAATGTAAAAACGTCTACGATAAAAATAAACATTTACGTGTTATTAATCATAAATTTCCATTTCAATGTAAATCACTTAAGATATGTATAAACAAATCATTAAACATGATTAGTGATCAAGAAATTATATTTTCTTAACAATTACATTTCTACAAAAGTATTTTAACAAAAATAAAAATATACAAAATATTTTTATTTATAAAAGAAATGTTTTATTTAAATATAAGAATTCAAATTTGATTTTCTCCCTAAAATGGAAGGTTCCATACCAGATTTAACCTTTCCCCCAAAATGGTATGAGCATGTATGGTATTCACAGTGTATACCTAGACATGCTTTTATCTTGTGGATGGCAGTTAAGGGTAGGTTGAAAACTCTGGATATGATTTCTAAGTGGATGGAAGTTCATAGTATGGCTTGTTATCTATGTAAGGAGTATGCTGAATCCCATAACCATTTATTTTTTTCATGCCCTTTCTCTGAAAGGTTGCGGGAAAGGTTAAAACCAATGGCCAAGCTTGAAGGTATTTTTAATTGTTGGCCTAGTATTATCTCTGCTATTGTTAATAAGCCTCCCACTAATACTATTTAGAGTGTAATTCAGAGGCTTGTATGGGGTGCTTGTGTGTACTTTATAAGGCAGGAAAGAAATGGTAGGTGTTTTATAAAGAAATTCAGGGATATTGATTGTTTGTTCAAGATGATTGTTGAAACTATAACAATAAATCTTTTAGGGTCGAATATTAAGAGTACTTCAAATGTATTGGAAGCAGCAGATATATGGAAGTTGCAGGTTAATAAAAGAGCTTATTACAAAGGAATTGTTGATGAATTGGGAAAGGAGTCTGATCTAATGGAGTTTTAATGTTAAATCCTTCATCCTGTGTTTGGGTTAACTGGTTCCAAGATGGAACTGGTTTACGGGAATGTAACAGGGTTTGGATACTATTTGATTACATCAAATAACGTCTATTTTATAGCATCATTTATCCCATGTAATTAACCCATTTTGTATAATTATTGCAAAGAATTGTTACTTAATCGATTGTATTTGAGAATTGTAGTGATTATGGAGTACTTGGTGAATATTAGCAAAAGGTGCGCATTCTGGAGCTTAAACGAAGATATTTTGAAAATTACTGTTCTGACAACCAATACTCCGTATCCATCAAGGAAGATACGGCGTATCCATGCCTGCACTCACCAACGACCACAAAGGAAACAAGATCAATATGCCGTATCTAGTGAAGACCAATACGCTGTATTGGAAATATAGTATGTGAATATTCTGGAAAATATCAAACATGTTCCCTACTCCAAGAAACCCCAATACGCCATATCCAACACATTGGATACTCCGTATCGACATCGAATCTAGACCTTATAAATAGAAAACTCAAAAACGAGTTTTAAGTGTGCTAGATCATATTATCGATACCTACACCGTAAAAGTCAATTTTTAGAGGAGAAAAAGAGCAGAAGAGGACTCGCAACGCATTCCAATCCATAGGAGACAACGTGTAATTTCTTATACTTTTGTAATTGTTTAGTGTTTGGTATCATTC
>BQNB010069846.1:0-33344 GCA_026074375.1 Tanacetum coccineum
TTTGGGGTAAGCATTATCTGGATCAGCAACGTATCTTCTCACGCTTAAATAATTCTTCTCACACCGCTTCCCCCTGGAAAGTCAAATAATGCATACAAAAGTTCTCAAGGTATTACTTCCCCCATTTGTCTGAAGAAATGCACCCAAAAGACATAATTTAAAGCGCTGATATTCTCTACTTTTAAAAAAATTCAAGAAATATGCTCTATGTCAAGCTTTCAAGAATCAAGAAAGGCACAGGCTCAAGGGTGAATCTTCTCCTTCCCCCTTACTGGTTTCGACTTGTCGGAATCAGCAACACCTTGGACGTGCATTTACTTGAGTACTTGTGTGAGGAATAAATTAGCTCAGATCTAACCCATGAGAATTAATTGCTGATCAAATCTCTACTCATCACCTCTCTCTGGCTATCATGTTACCAACCGTTTCGAAGGCTATTTGAAGTAACCACTGATGAAGTAAACCCAATATACCAAACTTGAAACTGAAGTAGAATTTTCCGTTCTTGTGACTTAAGCTTGCGCTAATGTTGGAAGAACGGTGTAGAGAATTTGTGCTCCAAGCAAATCTCTAAGTACTCAATACCCTTGGCCAAAGTATGAGACTTTCATCACCTCTTGCGATTATCCACAACGACTAAGCGTGTGACACTGAGTACTACAATGTAACTCCTTTAAGTGATAGTTAACCAGGTCTTCAACCATCCACCCCTTGACTGCTGGAAACTAGATAAACCAAGTCTTCAACTTAAATTAAGCTCGAGCAAGTTATCATTGAAATCATGCATCCAACCAACCCCGACTTCAAGATAAAATAAGAACACGCCAACGTAAAATACCACTTCAATGTCAAATAAGTGATACCCGATCAACTCCGTAGTCACTTAAAAAATTAATTCCAAATCTAGCCTTTAAGTTTCATGATTCTTTATCCAACTTGATCCTGGTCTCGTCACTAAAAAAATCGTCACATTGTCACTTTGTCATTTTAAACTTCAACTGCAATCGATAAGCATTTAATCTCAAATGTATCCATTAATAACTAAATATGGCATAAAATCATCCCAAGTGAATCATTTAGCCAAATTTAGTTTCAATACGGAACATTTACTCACTCAAACTGTTGTACCAGGGTCCATTGCAAACTCAGCCCATCAACGACCAACAAACTCGGCCCGTCACTAACTTATAAAACCGGCCTGTTAAATCCATCAGCCCAAACCATCATAATTTAAATTCGGCTGCCACAAGCCCAACTTTGTACACGACCCAATCTATCTGATTAAGAACTCGGCCCACCATGTAAACTATCTATAACAATAATCGGCCCATCACAATTGGTAATACCCATCAGCCCAATCACTAAGCCTATAACCCGGTTCCATAAAAAATAGATATAAACACATTCAATCCCTAATTGTTCGAAACCCTAATCCTTCTCACACTAAAAAAAACGCAGTCAAACTCACTTCCTCCTTATATCTCCAATCTGTCAGTGTATCACAAAACACTTTCATCCATATATCACCAACTTCATCATTCATATGTCGACAGATCATACACACGAACAACAAGCACACTTGATCTTTCATTTCGAACCCTATAATTTCTTAAAAGGTAATCACCATCGAACCATTAATGTGTCAAGAACGAAGGAGTAATTGACTTCAATGGTTTCATCTCATGGCTTCAAGATCTTAAAATTAAGGTCTCGGGTAGGTGCTTGTGTCAATCGATCTATGATGAAATTGTTTCGTGTGATAGACCTTTAAGGTCATCAATATTGCTATGCATCACGAAAACATTCTGAGATCAATTTATTTATTACGTTACAAGTTGTGACGATGGGATTATGTTGTTTATGTTGTTATTGATGTGGGTTAGATTGATGTTAGAGATGGAGATGGTTATTGTGACGAAGAGGTAGGTAGATCGAGTCGGATTTGATGTGGATTTGGATTTGATGTGGATCGAGTCAATTGAGTATTAATCTTTTCTTTATATCTGTTGTGGTTTGACTCGTTGAGTTTGACCGAGTCAACTCGGTAAATACCGAGTTGACTCGGTTTGGTTTAGTTCGACCTTAAACTGGTTCGGCTCACAAGGGTGACCAACTCGTTCGGTCCACATAGCTTAAAACTCGTTCGATCCTCAAAGAGTACACTCGTTCGATCCTTTAAGGGTGGCCACTCGTTCGGTTCTCATAGTCTCCACTCATTCGGTCCTCAAAATTTTACACTCGTTCGATCCTTTGAGGGTGGTCACTCATTCGGTTCTCATAGTCTCCACTCGTTCGGTCCACAAGATTTTACACTCGTTCGGTCCTCCTCAAAACAACTCGTTCGGTCCCTCTTGGTTTCGACTCGTTCGGTTCTTCTTGGCTTGGACTGGTTCGGTTGTAACAGATGCATGACTCGTTCGGTCCTCATAGACTAATCTAGATCGGTCAAACTCGTTCGGTTGAGCTCGTTCGGCTGTCACTGATTAATTGGAAGACCTTGGAAACCAAATAAGCCAAAAATAAGGACGAAATAAGCCAGAATTTATTTTGGTGAGTAACGACATGAAACCACAAGTAACAGACACAAGTAACAGATGAAACCACAACTGGCAACAGTGACATATTCAAAAGTAACATATTTTAAATAAACATTTTTAAAAGTGACAGATTTTTAAATAAGTAAAGATTTGAGACCAAGAAACCAATCGGACAAAAATCAAAACCGACCCAAGAGTATGTTAACCTAGCTCTGATACCAATTGAAGGTCTACGTAAACTATGATCCGGTGGTCTTGGTGAGTCAAACCACATGATAGCCATTTTAGTGAGAGAAAGTAGAGAGATGGAAAATGGATGTATGAATAGATGGAAAATGAATGAATGTTACAAAAGACTCAACCCCTCTATGGAAGCCATAGAGGGGTATTTATAGCCCATACACCTCTAAACTATACATAGTTGCCTATTCTAGTCCTCGCGTATGTGGCTATGATAAACTATGGTAATTTTGTAATGTCGTCACGTAAAAGTGAATTCCCAACAGACATGGTTCCAAACATATAGAGTCCTGTTAAAGTTGCTTATGATAGATATGCGTTATGGGGTATCTCACATTAGAGAGAACAACGTAAGTCTTTCTATGCATATGCAAGAGGCATACAATTAAGAGGAGATGTATATTCTACAAAACGTATTATGGCAGTCACTCTTGTAAAGGTAATGAGGAAACATGGATACAAATACTTAGAAGAAATTGTAGTGAGAAGAGCTGATAACGTATTATACAGATTCAAGGAAGGTGACTTTCCACGACTTCAGATCAGGGACATCGAGGATATGTTAATTCTTGTGGTTTAGAATCGGCTCATAAATCTTTTAGGGGATGATGTTGCTGACTTCGTAATAACTCTAAGGATGTTCACCAGAAGTCTGGTTATTCAGAAGCGAGTCGAGGATCTTCAACTTAGAGTTAACAGTTATCAAAAGAATATCAATGTCACTAAGCCTGATACAACAAGACCAGATCTCAGAAAAAGGCACCCGTACACTCCATACAAAGACCCTCAAGGATTGATTTATGTCGATGACTACAAGAGGGACAGGTTGATGTGCTCCAATGAACTGTACAAGTTCAGCGATGGCACGTTAACAAGACTTCTTTCTTCGCTCAAAGATATTACCAAGAATATCAACATGGAGTACTTGCCAAAGAGAAGATAGGGCTTATTGGAATAGAAAAAAGCTTATCTCATGATCAAGGACATCAACAAGCTGCTAAAGGAAAGGAAGATGATGAGGAGTTTTGAGACATTTATTGGAGGTAGACTCTACGGAACTGACCTCAGACTGCTGTAAAGAACAATATGACCTCGTCATATTGTGTTCATATCACAAAGGTCATTTCGTATATCATTAATTTATGAATTTGTATATATGTAGTGTAGACTTATAGTGAAAATAAGGTGTGCTCGAGTATAAAATTTTCAAGAATTTCTTAGTAAATTCAAAAAATTTCAAATTACACAGCACAGACTTAAATTACCCTCAAAATGTAAAGGGGAGCATTGAATATGTCTCCTATTTAGTAAATTATGTATACATTTTGTTCCTGAACGTTTATCAACTTGAGATAATCCATAATATCAAGAATTAACATTTTAGATAAGGGAGAAAATGTGATTAAACTAGAATTCTTAATTGTATTTGACTTGTGATCGTTAAAATGGACGCAATGTCACTCAGACACTTACACAATTTTTACTACGAATTATGTGCACATATTACAGGGGGACTTATTAGTGTATGATGAAAAAACTCTCAAGTGTAAATCTTTTGATATTTATAGCATCAACGAACATTGATATGAACATTTCAAGTGAATTTTAGGTTTTGATTATGAGTGAATACCCTAAAGACGACCATGTACTTTAAATTTATAAAGTTATAAGGATGTTAGGCAAGTATTACAAATCCAAGATCCAACCATAACCGAGTGAATCTACCCAGGGATGATCCACTAGTTTGTCGTAAGAAGTCCTAGGTATGAACACTAAGGAGAAAAGAGTAGAATCAGGTAATAATGCCAGACTGAGAAGGACCTAACACTCTGAAACAAATACCAACAAGATGTTATTTAGGAAGTTCCTCCAGTAAGCATTGAAGGGGTTGAAGAAAGAAGAATAGGAAATTTAAGGGATAAAGGCGTTGAAAAGAAAGAACCCCTCCAAACACTTAGGGCAGCAATCAGGTCATACCGGTAATAATGCTGAAACACTAATTTGTTGTGATGATATTGAAGACGAGTCCTTGACGCCATTGATGCTAATCACAGACCCTCCCTAGCCATCAAGGTCTCTGTAACAACTCTTGTTACAATTCTTACAGAATTACACACATTCATTTGACTTTGCTTTCTCACTACCCAAGTTAGTTGTTATTGAAAACGTGGACCATTTAGCTCTACCTCCAATCACTACAAACATAGTGCACTAATCTAGTGCGCGGAGGCTAGAGCCAAAAAGAGAGTCAACCATAAATCTCATAAAGGAACACTGTAAAATCATTCTTGCTAGGTACACAATGTCTGAAAACAAGTGAACATTATTAAGATCTTACGAATTATCCTAGGTTTTTTTGCCAAATAATCGAGTGATTTCATCACTATGAAGGATGGAAAAACCAGATTCACTATGAAGATGGAAATCCTACTTGAGCCAACATCAAACAAGCTCATGGTAGGTGACTTGTGCGATTCTATATGAATCAAACTTGTGACAACTGGAAAGAAACGATGGTGCGATTCTATAAGAATCAAACTTGTTCCAGGTTATGAATTGACGATTGCTGATGAATTTTTGAAATGATTAACACTCTCGATGTGTCACAAAAACACTTTAGCAAGTGACACGTCGATTGATTTTCAAATCAATTTTTTATTTCAATCGGTGAGATAGTAACTCGCTGGTTCACTCATATCGTGTTGTCTGCTTTGAGACGTTCCGATAATGAGAACATGCTGAGTACGATGAATCTAATACATATGTGTTAGAAAGATTCAATACTACAGCTGGAAATCCTGTCAAGAAGATTCTTCTTAAATTGAATCTATCTGATCACAGGTCGATCCTCACGGATTCGAAGGTTACTCCAACCAAACACGGGCGAATGACAAAGCCATATTCGTCCCCCTGCTTTATTGCTAACTGTTTTATTTCAGGAATATTTAAAGATGGTGATGGAGGTACCTGATTCCAGCTGACTCACAAGATTCATAGCCACATGCTCATACCCAACCGACAAATATAAAGACATCATGAAAGCTCAAGTACATGTTTCAAGACTTCCGCTACTCTGATACCATACGTCCTTCTTGAAGCGACAAAGTGTTAAAGTTAAAGAAATTCAAGAAAGATGCATTATTAAAGCTTTTCAAGATTATCAAATCAAGAAAGGTATGAGCATGTCGGTCCAGAAGTCACAAGTTCACGAGATGGCAAAGTTTACATGATGGTGAAATGAGATTATGCTTGGTTGATGATCTCAAGGTGTTCAAGATCACATTCTCACATTCAAGTCAAGATAAAGGAACAAGCTCACATCAAAAGTCAATGATCACTACATCAAATCACAAGTTAATGATTGAAGTTAAAGACTACGAGCTCAAGACCGAAGTGAAAGCATAGTATGCTAAGTTTAATTTTTTTATAAATTGGAGTGACCTCCCTTAGGGGGAGATTGTTAGAAATATGGAAAAGTATCAGTCACTTCCAATGTAAGTAGTCATAGCTCGTAGTAATTAGTAATGTTATGTTAGTAAGCTAACCTGGCCAAAGATACATATTAATCCCATAACACAAGCCCATGGCCGGTTATGCTAGGCATATATAAACCCTCTCTACACATGGAGAGGGTGTTGGTTGTTTATTTTCACACCTTACAATAATCTAATATTATCCTTTTTTCTTTCTCTCTCTAAGTGTTCATCTAACCATCTCTTTCCTTCTCTAATACCTAAAGTGAATCCTTCCATTTATGTGTTAAGATATTCTACAAGGCACACAAAAAATCCTGCCAAAATACCCCACGATGGGAGAAGAGTCTGACATCGTTTGTTGTGAGAAATGAGCATAACACATTAGACTGGGGGGCTTGATGGTGTACCCCATCTCATGGCTAGGAGACTAGCCTCCGATGCCACACACATAAGACTTTGGAGTGTTCATTGGCGTAAAGTCCGCTTAGGGCTACCGTAAGGGAATCACCAATACACAATGAAGTCCATCCAAAATAGAGCCTTGAGCCTCTAAGGAAACTAAAGCTTTCGTAGAGCTAAACAAGGCTCCAAACTAAAAGACAAAATAGAATATTATGTAGACCTAACAGGGATAAATGGTTGTCCTTTGTTCCTGCTCGTGTATAATTGTTGCATGTGCGCATGATCTCGAAGCCTCAACAGACACCCTCTCATTAGCTGACGAGAATATGCTCCACTTTATCCAGTCAAAATCAGACACGTAGCAAGGTCTAGGTCCTTCCTAAGGTTTGCCTCTAATTAGCCGCCTCATTTATCCAAATCAGGTTTGGTCTTACACACCTACTACTTCCTCTCTCTAAACACATACCATTTCTATGTTTATTGATTCTTACGCTAAAGTTGGTTCATAGGGTCCACCCTTACGCTTCGTGCTAACCCAAGTGATTATTTTTTTGTCTTATTTCAGATCTACACCCATGCTTTGAAGTATCCAAGTATGTTCCCTTTGCAATAGGCTCTGATCAAGAAAGTGCAAATCATTGTACGATCAACAGCCTTCTTACATAGTGACCTTGATGAAGACATCTACATGACACAACTAGAGGGTTTTCAGTCAGTTGAGAAAGAAGAAACCTAGTGTGCAAGTTAAAGAAAAGTCTGTACAGATAAAAGCAAGCACCAAGATAATGGTAATTGAAATTTGACAGTTTTATGCATAGGGCAAGGTACAAGAGATGTGCTATGGACCATTGTTTCTACTTGAAGAATATTGGTCTGTCCTCTATTATATTACTATTATATGTTGATGACATATTAGTAGTAGGCTCTGACATGGAAAAGATCAAGAAGCTCAAGAGACAGTTGTCTCAAGAATTCAAGATGAAGGATTTAGGCTCCACAAAGCAGATTCTAGGCATGAGCATCGTCATAATAAAATGAAGGGTGTTGATCCCAAACCTAGATCGATTCCTTACCTTGTAAAGAGTATGTTACCTTGGATAAATCCAAAATAACAATAGTGTGGTATATCCTATATCATAACACAGGGTCGATTCTTGGATTTGGCTTGATTCTAGAGAGAGAAACACTTGAGAGAGAATATTATAGAGAGAGAAAGTGTTTCTTTGTAAATGAAATAATAACTAGCTTGCCTCTTCCAAAGTTGGAAGAGGCTATATATAGTACTTAAATATACCGGGTATTCGTACCCGACTTAAAACCAAAAAACGTACTATTAACAATTAGACTACGAGCTATAGTAAACAGTAAAATACACAGGGTGACCGAGTCTTTTTCTAATATCTAACAATCTCCCCCTAAGGGAGGTCACCCTGAAAATACCAAACTTTAATCACTTCAGTCTTTAGCTCGTAGACATTTGATCTCTTGTACATTTGGAACATTTGCAATAGTAATCTTTTGATTCATCTTACCTTGTCTTGACGGTGGAGCTTGAGCTTATCTTGAGATCAATTGCCCAAGCCTACACATAAACATAGCATCATCTTGTAATGGATCGCCATCTGGTGCACTTGTGAATGAATATATGAACATCAGAGTTTTGCGGAAGCTTGACACCATTTTGAGGTCCTTCATAACATCATAACAAGTTAGGTCGTGACCTTGGCATTTTAGTTATTACTTGACAACACAGTACTCGGAATTTCCCTCTCCATCTCCATCGTTAAAATATCCGTTAAGTGAAACAGTTAGTAATAAAGAGAAAATTGATTTGAAAAGAGACAGTATAAAGTGTTTCTTATGAAAGAGTTTTTGTAACACTTCAGAGAGTTTTTGATTTTTTGTCAAATGACTCAATAACACGTCATTCATATACAGGAACAAGATTGATTCATACCGAGAATCAGCACCAGCGTTCTTTCTAGTTGTCACAACGACTGATTCTTATAGAAATTGCACAAGACACCTGACCTAGACTTGTTTAATGTTGGCATCTACAGGAATTCATCTCATTGTGAAAAACCATCGATTCACTCCGTAGATGTTCTGGCAATATCACAATGATAATGCATCGTACTCTTAGGATAGCTGTGTTTTCCACAGTGTGTGGAAAGACAATGAGAACTTGGATAAGTGTCCTAATAGATTAAATTGAGATCTCTTGGCTCTAGAAACTCAATAAGTGCGGTTTGGTTCTAGTAATACGGAGCTGGAGCAGACTGCCACCTGTTCAATAATCAACTAAACTCGGAGTGAGAAAGTCAACTTAATAACGTTGTTTAGTCTCCAAATGAGAAATGAAACAGAAATATTGTTGAAAGATTCTTGAGTGGCTAGGGAGGGTTGAGCATTGGCATCACAAGGTCCATGATGTCGATCTCAATGTCAGCATCATCTTAGCGGATTCCGGCAAGCATATGAATTTGACCCGGTTTGACTGCCTAAGTGAATGAGAGAGTGCTTCTTTCTTTACACCCTTCTATCTTTACAATTCTTTTTAATTCTCAACCCCTTCAGATGCTTACACGAGGACTTCATGACTAGAACCTTGTTGGGTTTCTCTATTCCAGTAACTAGCTCAACTCATTCGAGCATTTTCCCTTATTTCTCTCTTTACTCCTTTTTCATGTCAACCAAGAGACATCTACACTAACCAATGGATTAGTCCCTAGGGTACAGATCCCTCTGTATATGGACTGGATCATTGGGAATAGTACCTCAACCTTATCAACCTTATACACTCCAATTAAGTAAAATGCA
The DNA here is from genome assembly GCA_026074375.1 of Tanacetum coccineum. Lineage (NCBI taxonomy): Eukaryota > Viridiplantae > Streptophyta > Magnoliopsida > Asterales > Asteraceae > Tanacetum > Tanacetum coccineum. The sequence continues at coordinate 9,476 of BQNB010069846.1, forward strand.
TAGGTCGGTCTATTTGGGTACGTTCACCTTTCCATAAAACCATTGAAAATTCAATTACACAACGATAGCACTCACCCGATTCAATATTTACACAGTGTCGTTCAAACGGTAGCACTCCTCGTCATTATCGTTACTATCATTGATCGCATCACATCTCTCCACGCGAAAATACTCCCCCTGCACAACAACAACTCGTGCTATCCACATGATATACACAAATAATTCGCTTTAAGAGAACACGACACACATTACGCGGAGGCAGTATATGCAGGGTCCTAATATAACCACAATTATACTTATTATACTTCTCATTTAATTTCTTTCACTCAACACATTCGTCTCCCCTTATCTCAAAAACCGTCTTTCTAACCCTTCAGCGACATTTGGATAATACTATGTCATTCACACTAGAACAACATAGTTGAGTTCACATTCATCAAACTTGGGAGACAAAAGCAATGTGGCCTTACAACCACTTCGCAAGACCGTGAAAGCAATCATCTAACTGCTTCCCCTCAAATCGACTCTATCAGAACCGGATTGAATCCAATTACACACTACACTTTAATCATACAAACAGAGACATCTTACATACTACTAACTACTATGTGTATCAACGGTCAGTGATATTATCCATAAATAAGAAATAACGATACAACTCACTGCCCATGACACTTTGACTTTTAGTACATGAGACTCTCTTTCTCCGGCACGGTCATGTTCTGTTGCACTATCCACCTTGATCTTCAACAGTATCGTCACTCATTCTTTCACTACAACACAAAAGCTGTGCAGCAAGCGTCTCTAGTACAAAACTGATACTGCTTATGGAACGATGGAGTATTGTCTCTATCTTGTGATATATAGGATGGAGCTCTCTCTCTATCAGATGATGACAGAGTGCACATATATGTGACCTCTTTATACCGACAGGACATCATTGACATATTCTTGTGTGCTTACAGATCTACACTTTGAGTATAATTAGTTGTGTTAAATGTGAGCGGTGAGGAAATGCTGGTACGAGATCACCACATGTATAGCGAGGGTCTACAGAGAGACTGAAGAAGGTATATAGAGAACAGGTGTGATGGTGTTTGATATTTCATGGGATATCTATAGTTGGCGGTGTCAGACACAGGGATAGTGCAGTGGGAGAGAGCGAGGAGCTACACAGTGGTAGGAGAATTGCGGCGAGAGGTCTGACACTTGTGATGATATGAGACAGGTATTGTGATTAGACAGTGTTGTCATATTGTACTTGAGGACTATGTTATGAACACATAAAGAGGTGTATATGATAGTGAGTGTTATAGGTGTGATGTGTTGTACTGGTATCTTATGCAAGGATGTATATGGAAATATCATTTTGAAAACAGGGTGGATTAGTCGGTCTCAATTTATTAAGGAGGGGATCTCTCTAGACAATGAGGGAACACGTTTAGATTGTTGGAGACAGTGGTGACACGAACGAATGGCAGACCAGAGGCATCTATAGATGTGGAGTGGAGGGTGAGTTTCTTATAATCAGATTGTGGGTGGAGGGATGTTAAGTGATTAAGGTTATAGTTTTTCGCAATGGTATTAGGGACATGATGCACGATCTTTAGATGTGTGGGGTAGCAATGTGGTGACATAGATTGATTTTGATTATCTGAAGTAGGTATAGGGGGCGTTAGAGATATGGTGGAGGTAGACATCTTTTATCTGCATGATGTGGGTCTAAACTTAATTGGCGGATATATGACGTCTTAGCTGAGAGAGGGTGTGCGATTTGAGTGAGGGGATGAAAAGGGTTAGGTATTTTGTGTGGGTTGGGCTTTTGAGAGTATTGGGGGGTTTTATGATTGGTATGTGGTTTATTGGGGGTATGTTTTGGTGGTGTGAGGAGATTGTTGTGAATGTTATGGTTTGAGTTGTTTAGTGTTGTTGTAGAAGGTTTTTTAGTTGGATGATTAGTTTTGTTTGTTTGGTGTTTATAGTAGTGATTGTTGGGAATATTTGTTTTTGTGGTTTTGGTAGTATGGATTTGTATGTGTATGTGTTTATTATATAGTATAATATTCTGGAGTAGATTAGTTATTTATTAAGATTAATATTAGTGTGTGGGGTTAGTATGGTAGTAAAAAGAGTATTGTTAGGTATTAGTGTGATAGTTGGGGTAAGAGGGATAGGGGTATTTGATTTTGGGTGGTAGGTAATTATATAAGAGGAGTGTTGAAATAGATTATGAGTCATGGGGAATTATGATTTGTTTTAATGGGGTTATTGGTAGGATAATCTATTATAAGTTGTGACTTGTTTTGTGGATGTTCTTTCCTCATTGTGAGTGTCGGATCGTCTATCTTCTCTCGAAAAAGGCCTAACCATTACATAAGAGACGCAAACATACTTAAGTAGTCCCTTGAACACGTCCAAGGGTGGAGCGAGGATCAGCCATTTATCTTTGGTTAAACTAAACCGTATCAAGAAAGATTATTCGTTAGTACATAGAAAGTGAATCCCCTAACTGTCATCACTATATATCATTACTAGAGTTTGGTTTATTGAACATAATTATAAAAAAAACGCTAAACAGAATCAATATAGCATATTGTGTCTTCTTCTGCCTCATAGTAAAGCCGTTTTTTCTCAATAAAGACAAATATCAAATGGTAACACGTGTTTGAGATGAAACATTGGTATAACACTAAAGTTCAAAGTATCTCATATGAGGTATTTTCGTTTTTTTGAAAAAAATCTGAAATGAACCCTTACCAGTGCTTAATTAAGTCTCTGTAATCAATATTTCTAAACCAATAATAAGTTTGATCATAAGCCAAAGTTCAATCGAAAATAACTAGGTGTATACCAATTTCTTTTAGGTTTTAGACAAACATTGATTTTTGCCCTTGCATTTATCAAAAAAGAATAAATAACAAAATAAAGGCCATTGCATAGCAAAATAACAAGCAACTGAAGATACAAATATCCTGCGCCAGAGGAACATAAACAATCTCTGCGAGAAACAATTAATCAAGAAAAAGAAAATGCAAACCTATAGTTGAAAGCTCTTCGAAATAACTCAGTCCAACTTAAGTTTTTATTGTTTGAAGAGTTGAAAAACCAGGAAAAAGATATGTCAAAATAATCTTTTCATCAACTATTATGCATGTATGACAAAAGGTTTAGGGAGAGAGAAATGGATATAGCAAAAAGAAATGACTTTAACAATATTTAGAATGCACTTTCTTTTGGTGTGATCAATATGATCACTTCCCGATAAAAGAAAAAAAAACATAAAGATTTAAAGAAATTTTTCACTTAATATGCAATACCCATTGATGGCCAGAAAATGCATCTCTACAAACACAAAGGGATCTTAACAGAATGATCATCGATCATCAAGATTTATAAAAAAGATTGAGAAATGTTAAGTTTTGTTAGTGAGTAAATTACATAATCGTCTATTGACATGCATAGTATCATTAACAAACAAAAAATGAATAAAAACTCACAATACATATATACCTGTTAATAAATAAGCAAAGGAACGCACGCACAATGTTTCATGAAGAGCTAAGCTAGTTGAGGAGCAAAATTGGAAATATGCAAGCGTTTTTGAAGTCAACTATTTTATACTAAAAGAGATAGGCACATAAGTTTGATATAACCTACAAATATAGTCTCCCTGGAATTAATGTTCAAAATTAACAATTTTTAAGAGTCATTTGAAAATTTTAATTTCCACTTTCCACACATCTTCACAAACGCAATTGAATAAACCGACCCTTGGACGATATAAATGATTCAACACCTCAAAAAATTTGCAAATAGGGAGACAACAAAAAATAGAACCAACATAGAAAGTGAGCTGGGACTTATACAGACATGAGTTATAATAAAAATTTGAGATAGAGACCAGCTAGTTGTATCGCACTGCAATAAACGCCCACAAATCCCCAAAACCTCCCCCCCCTCCCCCACCCCCAATCCCCCTCCCCAATTAAATACCCCACTAAAGAAAACATTCACTTGCTATGTCCCACAACGCACCACCAATCCTTGACCAGCTGAAGGGCTAAACATATCGATGCTATTCCTGGCGAGATGCGGTGATTGTATTGTAGCATCGCAGTTGTTTTAAAATGGTGGAGGAAGTAAACCAGTAACTGGCCTCTCTCATTCATAGCGCAGATGAGACCTACTGTGTCCGAGAGAACCAATCACTCTGAGAGAGAGAATCAAAGCTTAATCAGACAGATGACTTGGATCGGGTAAGAGCTGTCTGGAGATCAGACTCCACTCTCACATTAGACTACTTCTCCTAATCATCTTGCAGTTGGTTCTCATGAAGCACTATACATCTCCCCAATAGATTCTAAAACAGAATCATCACACGAGACATTCTTTTGCATGAAGATCTATACAAACCAGAATGATTTCTTGTTTAACATTGATAACGCGTTCGACTGATATGAGGCTTAGGTTTTCAGGGGAGTTTTAGATCACGCCTAACAAGGATACACAGATCAGTAAGTTCTTTCTTCTTCATTGACAGATATGATCAGGAATGACTACTTGTTCTTCATACAACGCCTTTCCCTTCCCTACTACCTTCATGCAGTATTGGAAGTTGTTTACTGATACGTGGGTGCCCAGGATCGTTTACTCCTCACAACAAGTCGCCCGAACCTATGGCAGAAGGCTGGATCCAAGCTAAGCTTGATAGCTCGTTCCAGGTCTGCATCATACAACCCTCTCCTTCTCCCTTTTCATGCACGGGTTTCCAAACTCACAACTTCATAGCTAGTTCGGAGATCATGGATCATTACCTTCTTCGGAGGAATAGTTTCCTATGTTGAGCTCATCATCTCGTCAAACAAGTTTAAAAAGTCGGCTACCCACTTCTAACTTTATATGGAACAGCTTACGCTTGGAAGGTTCTTTGTCGGTGGAGGAGCTGCTTTTGACTGTTTCTTTGTCGGAGGAGGAGCTGGCTTGGATTGTTTGACTGGTGTGGTGGTTGTGGGCTTTTTGGGTGTAGCACGCTTTGTTGCAGGTTGCATGCTTGCACTTTCTTGAGGGGTTTTCTTTGTATTCTCAGCAACCATTTTCAGATACTTGGGATAATAAGAGGATTGTTGAATGGCTTCAGTTATCAGGGGATCGGGAATTGCCATTCCAAACACTTCAACTGACTCACCTTTAGGGACAAACTTGAGATTTCCTAAGATATAATCATCTCCAGTGTGATGAACAGCAGAATCAGGACGTCGATGGATGTTGTTATTACTTGCCAAGTAGTAGATTATCACTTTGGAAAACCGTCCATAAGGGATGAGGAGAGGAGTTACTTTCTTCTTTGGGTTCTTCAGACTGGCTTTGTGGCTTGCTTTGTGTGAGAAAAATGTCTGGATCCCTTGAGTAAACTCTTCCCATATCAGCTCTGCATGATCAACATTAGTTTGAGTGACGATTCCCCACAGCATTTGCAGAACTGGGTGTCTGGGTTTGTCACTGCCAGAAGTCTTTCCTGTCAAGCACTGGTTGAGCAAGGATAGAATTGCCCTCCAAGGTTGATACACATAATTCACCCGTATACTTGAGACAATTTCAACGGGTTCAGGATATCCCAGCTCATTAACAAAATCAATCACCGTGTCACCAGACGGAGGTAACTCAAATGGGTGAGATGGGTTGATAGGAGTAATCGCTAATGCCTTTCTGAGAAGATCAGCACTTAGATCGAACCATTGTTCATCAACTTGACAACTATAAACCCCAGTCTTCTCGTTATATGACATTGTTTTCCAGAACTGTTACAGGTAGATAGCAGGAACATTTGCTGAGGCAGTGAATGCTTGGAAGAAGTTGGTATTACTCAGGATGTCCACTGATATCTGAAAGATGGGGTTCTTTTGAATCTTCTGTGCATTGAAAAGTAGGTTGCTTTTCCCGATTGTTAACCACTGAGAGCGAGGTACGATCTGCTCATCTGTTCTTGTAGGAGGTTGAGCGGGAACATTTTGTTCTGCCATCGTATTCTGCAAAAGAGCATTTAACAAAGAAGACAAACATTGCAGAGAAACGAAGTTAGAGAGAACGTTAGCATTGATAACAGTCATGTAACTGCACGATTGATTAACAACAGCGGTAACTCTGGTTTGATGAAAATCTACACATGATCGCACAGGATGCAGAATTATCCAACAGGATCAATTACTTGTTAACTAAGCCCGGATGGGAGTTTAGAAAAGCAATTGGGTCATTCGAAGGGGCCTTGATAGATTATTGGGCTCAATGGGCCAAAATATGAAACTTAGCCCAAACCGCCGCCAGGCAGAATGCCAACTCGCCGTTAGGAGAATTGAGCAAACCGCCGCGAAAAGGAGCGGGTTGAATATTTTAATGAATAAAAATATTCGACCAAACCGCCGAGAGACGGCGGTTTACCTGTTGGATTAAAATAATAGAAAATTTTAGGCAACCCGCTGTTTAGGCAACTCGCTGTTTAGGCAACCCGCTGTTTAGGCAACCCGCTGTTTAGGCAACCCGCTGTTTAGGCAACCCGCTGTTTAGGCAACCCGCTGTTTAGGCAACCCGCTGTTTAGGCAACCCGCTGTTTTAGGCAGCCGCTGTTTGGGCAACCCGCTGTTTTGGGCAACTCGCTATTTTGGGCAAAAGGTTGTTTTGGGCAAAACGCTGTTTTGGGCAACCCGCTATTTTGGGCAACCCGCCGTTTAGGCAACCCGCTGTTTGGACCAGCGGGTTGAGAATTTTATTAAAAACTAATAAAATATCCAACTCGCCACCTAGAACATACGCAACTCGCCGTTCAGACAGTTTTGTAAAAATTCAAACCCCGCACCTCCTATTTCAATACTAATCACTTCCTAAGGCATTCCTATGCTATAGATATACATTGCTACCATTCTTTACATCAAATACACATATATCTACCTTTTACAATGCAACCCGCCGGTAAGAATCAAGGGCAAGTCTTTTATTAATGTTTGGGAAATGAATCCATACATCAAACCTTATTCATATAAACCTTATGAACAATTCCCAGCATCTAACGCACACCTTACAACACTACATTGGTTTTCTTATGTAAACCGACCCTAAATCTATTTTTCTACATTTTTTAATGTGTTTTCGATCGATTCCATTGATATACACACATAATAAATGATATAGATTAAGGATCTATGATTACCTTTGCGAGAAACCCTCGAAATCGGCGATTTGAGAAATCGTTCTTGGCGGCGAGTTGCGAGTGTGTGTGTGTGTGTTTTTTATCTTTGACCGTTTTGTGATATGTTTGACCAAATGGCAACTCGCCGCTCCTTTTATACTTCAAGTTTCATACATGGCAATAACTTGGACCTTTGAGTAAAATTTAATAACTTTCCCTTCAATATTAACCCATTAAATTACAAACACCATCTAAGATTAGACTTTTATAGCAACCCACAGTCTTTATCACCCCTTAGATTTTATCACATTCAACTCTCCCCCCTAAACAACGACCCCCAGTTTCTATTGAAAAGCTGTAATCGTTGAATTGAGATGAAAAAAGATCCCGGCGTACAGCTCTCCCCCTCACCATTGTTTTACTTGACTCCCATAAAGCATGGATATAAAGTAATCCATGCCCAGACATTAAACCGGGTTGCAATTTGAAGTAATTGCAAGCCTTTTAGTAATTCCAAATGACTTAAAAATATTTCCTAAGTATTTTATTAGACTTATTTATTAATTTTTTTTTAACTATGTACAAAGGATATATGAAGGCATTTGGTTTACTCATCCTCTCCTTCTTGAAGACGTTTGAGAGTTTCAGGGGTCAAACTCTTCATGCCTAGGCGTGGAAGAAGAAATTCGAACCGTTCTCTTGGTAAGGCTTTGGTGAGAATATCTGCAAGTTGATAATTCGTTTCTACAAAGTAGAGTTCAACCACTCTATTTTCCACTTGCTCTCGGATGAAATGGTGCCGTATGTCAATGTGTTTGGAGCGAGAGTGCTGGACGTTGTTACAGCACAGAGCAATAGCACTTTTGTTATCACAGTACAGAGGAATTTTATTGAAGTCAAATCCGTAGTCTTTGAGCTGGGATCGCATCCAAAGGATTTGAGCACAACATCCAGACATGGCGATGTATTCAGCCTCTGTAGTTGATATTGCCGTGCTTCGTTGTTTCTTTGATGACCAGCTAACCAATCTATCTCCAAGAAACTGAGCACTTCCCGACGTACTTCTTCTTGAATCTTGACATCCCCGCAGTGATCCGCATCTGCATAAGCTGTTGGTGACATGGCGTTGTATTTTCGATACCAATACCACAGTGTTAATGGTTTCCTTTCAAGTAACCGAAAGACATGTTTTGAATAGCTTCCTCAAAAGTGCTTTTTGGTAGGCTTAAGCCTGATATCTAGCACAACATGCAACAGCGAATACAAGGTCGGGTCGTACTGGCTGTCAGGGTACATTAGGAGCCAACCATTCCTCCTAAAGCGAGTTTGGTCAACTGGAATCCCATGAGATCCTCGTCCATTTCAAATCGATCCACCATGGTGTATGACAGGGTCAGAGAGATCCATTCCATATTTCTTAAGGTTTCGAGAGCATATTATTCGCTATGGGTAATAAAGATGCCTCCGGACTTTGAGAAACTTGAAGTCCTAAGAAAAAAAACGACATTCTTGTCCCATCATCGACATCTAAAATTTGGAGCCTCATCACTTTGGAAACATATGTTTACAGCGCATTATGATCTGTTGAGGCAAAAATGATGTCATCTACGTATATTTGAACAAGTAGAATGTGTTTGCCTGATTTGCGTGTGAATAACGTTGGATCCACGGCACCCTTGAAGAAATTGTTAGCCATCAGGAACTTTGAGAGTGTGTCATACCACGCCCTTGGTGCTTGCTTAAGCCCATACAGAGCCTTCTTCAGGCGATAATACTAATGAAGGATTTATCCTGGTCTTCAATCCTCCAGTGTTGACTGACAAAGCTACTTCTTGAAGATCCACCATTCAGAAAAGCAGTTTTGACATCCATCTGATAGATGATCATATTCTTGGTTGCGGCATTTGCAATGAATATTCTGATGGCCTCTATCCGTGCAACTAGAGCAAACGATTCTTCAAAATCAATACCTTCCTCCTGACGATATCCCTTTGCAACTAACCGAGCTTTGTTTTTCAGTACATCCTTTGTAGATCCACTTGAGAGAGATAACCATAACATAGATTGGGCGAGGTACTAATTTCCATACTTCAAGTCGATCAAATTCGTGAATTTCATCTTGCATGGCTTGAAACCAGCAGTCTTCTATCACGACATTTTGATTTTCTTGGTGTTCGACTCTGGACAGTTCAGTATGAAAACAGCACCACAAAGCATCGGATGCTAACTGTTTTCTGGTTGATACAGGACGAGAGGGATTGCCAACAATGTTATCCAGAGGATGATCTTTGGTCCATCTTCTGAGATGATCTGGAGGGTAGTTAACTTGGTTGGGTTCCGCTGCATTAACATTCCCAGATGATGATTGTGCCGAACCTGGATCTCCAGTAACAAGGTTATGTGAAGGAGGAATAACATCATGAATGATGGGGTATCTTCTTGAATGGTACCTTCTTAATTACTGATGTTAGGACTGGAAGATGAATATCGGATGTTTGATGATGAACCACTTGTTGCCGGTGCATCTTGAGCAATTGTATGTAGACAAAGATGTACCTGGTGGGACAACTTGAGCATTAAATTCAGTAGCAGAAGGTACTAGTTCATTAACTCGAGATAGTTCAAGTGTTCATCAAACATCGGTTGAAATAACATTTCCAGCTCTTTTGTCGGTTTAGAGCGAGCCCTGCATTGAGTTTGAGTCCAGGGGTCATGAAGAAACGCGGTCCTGAACTCGTTTACAGAGAGCCTTTGACTGATGCATCTCATCGAATTGACGTGACTTGTTTCCATTAATCGACGAGTTCTCTTGTTGTAGATTCTATACCCTTCTCCTGCTAGGACATACCCAAACGAAAAATCCCAATGCAGCTTTGGCTTGAAATTTCCTAGATTTTCGCTATCTTTTGCAGGATAGCACAGAGCACCAAATCTCGAAAGAATGTAAGATCAGCTTTTTTGTCATCACAAGCTCATAAGGTGTTTTGTTATGACGATATGAAATTAGTGATCGAGAATTCTCGGGTGTTAACAAGCATTGTGCTAACAGCTTCTTGCCCATAGAAACATGGAGCTTTCAAGAATATCATCATTGACTGCTGCTTCCACCAGGTCATGATTATGTCTTTCAACCACTAACTCCGTCCGTTTTGTTGAGGAGTTCTCGGAACAGACTTTTGATGAAATATGCCAACACCTTCATAGTATTCAGACATAACTTGGTTGACGAATTCCGTTCCGTTATCTGTGCGGATGAATCTGACTGTTTTGTTGAGGCCAACCTGTATTTGCTTAAGAAAGTTGGTGACAAACTCTGGAGTTTCATCCTTTGACCTCAAGAACTTTACCCATGTGAATCTTGAATAGTCATCCACGATGACTAAGATGTATTTCTTCCCTTTAATACTCTGGACTCTCATTGGACCACACAGATCCATGTGAAGGGTATGAAGAACTTCCATATTTGTATTTTCAGATTTTGGCCGGTGGGAGAACTTCTTGCTTTTTCCAAGTTGACAGGCTGAGCAAAGATGATCCTTTTCAAACTTCAATCTAGGTAGACCTCTAACCAGATCTTTTCGAGCAAGATCATTTATCGTGCCGAAGTTTAAATGGTTTAAACGACGATGCCACAACCATGATTTGGACTTGGAAGCTTTGGACAGCAAGCATATCGGAGAAGACTTCATCATTTCATCAATCGATATCGTGTACAAATTGGTGCCACGACTACCTTTAAGGATATCTGTACCCTTAATATCACGAACAAAGCAAGTATGCTTTCTGAAGGCCACTTCAAGATCAGAATCACAAAATTGCCCTACAGAGAATAGATTGTGTCCAAGTCCCTCCACGTAGTATACTCTTGAGATCACACTGTCACCCATAACATAATCTCCATAACCCATGATAGCTCCTAAGTGATCATTCCCGAATCTGACTGACCCGATGAACTTTTCCACAAAATTCATGAGCTTTGAACGATTCCCCGTCATATGTTTTGAACAGCCTGAGTCCAGATACCAAAGCATGACCTGTACGACCTGCATTTGAAAACAGTCGAGTTTGGAGAGTTTGGAATTTCGGTTCCCCAATTTTTGTTGGGGTCCTGTTGGTTAGCATATAGAGTAGAACATTTCACAGAAAGCTTAGTTAAATGGCACATTTCGCCTAAGGCAAATTTCTTTCCTGTGGGTCTCCATTGAGAACCACAATCAAGTTTTCCTAAGGTGAGTTTCTTTCCTGTGGGTCTCCATTGATAACCAATATCTGCAAATAGTTTTCCCGTAGCTTTCCAAACCCGCTTGGTCTTGTACAAACTGTTATCAGACAGTCTGCCTTTTGGTTTCCAGATCTGCTTCCCTTTATTCAAGACAGTTTTAACAGTGGAGGTAGCATTCACAGAATTCAAAATATTAACAACACACATTCCATGACTTGTAGAGTTTACACATTTGTTACTAGTTTTGCACACAGATTCAGAATTCGAGTTAATATTACAACACGCTTAGAGCTAATGCTAGAATCATCCCGATTCACTTTTGTCCAAACAGACTTATTTATCCTAAGGCGTACTTCTACTTCCTTCTTATTCTCCTTCTTAGCAGGCAGGATCCTATTTTTCTTTGTATTGCTTCTAGGCTTTGATCCGCTTGCTTCAGTGGAATCGTTTACTCCTGTAGAGGGAATCACAGGGATATTAGTCTGTTGAACTCTCTGGTGCACTTTGTGTTTCTGTGTGTTGCTAGATGAAGTTCCTGGTTTCTCACTAAACGTAACTTGCTTTTTCCTAGTAACAGGGGTAGAGGGAGCCTTGTTATCTCTTTCATTGAAACTTTTTGGGCAAGTGCCAATCACATATTCTAACAATTCCTGAGATAACTTAGTGTATTGGCAAGCATAGTTAAGTGAATTATCCAGTGGTTTAACTACTCTAGCTTCCTCTACAATCTCCCTAACCGTTTCTACATTCTCCTTAAGATGGCTGATATAGTTTAAATGAGCACTCCTATTGTTCTTAAGGGGATGAGGGATGGGTTTAACGTCAATGGCATACATGCCAGGAGCAAGAACTTTTGGTTTGACATAGTCACTAGTGAAACAAGGCTCTTTACTTCGCAATTGAGCTTTTAGACTCTCAATTTCATTTAACATCGTAGATGTCTTTTCACTTGTGTGAGCACGCGTAATCTTAATTGAGTCATACAATTCCTTGTAATGTTGTTTGACCTTTTCTAGTTCTATTCTAACGCAATCATTTTGTTCAATGAGAGCAGTGACATCTTTAGCATTATATGGCTCACAACTTCTGTCATTCACATTAGCGACTAGAACTTTCAAGTTTCTAATCACGTTGTCCTTTTCTTGAATCTGATGTTCCAGATTCTTGATCTTAAAGAATGAGTTAAAATCAGGAGCTTCCTGTGATGCTTGTGAATTTTTATTATCAAAACTTTCTTGAAGATGTTGATACTTTAATTGCAAATTTAGGTATTCCCTTTGTGGGGGGGGGGGGGGGGGGGGGGGGGGTGGGGGGGGGGGGGGGGGGGGGGGGGGGGGGGGGGGGGGGGGGGGGGGGGGGGGGGGGGGGGGGGGGTGGGTGGGGGGGGGGGGGGGGGGGGTGGGGGGGGGGGGGGGTGGGGCGGGGTGGGGGGGGGGGGGGGGGGGGGTGGGGGGGGGGGGGGGGGGGGGGGGGGGGGGGGGGTGGCGAGGGGGGGGTGGGGGGGGGGGGGGGGGGGGGGGGGTGGGGGGGGGGGGGGGGTGGGGGGGGGGTGTGGGGGGGCGGGGGGGGGGGGGGGGGGGGGGGGGGGGGTGGGGGGGGGGGGGGGGGGGGGGGGGGGGGGGGGAGGGGGGGGGGGGGGTGGGGGGGGGGGGGGGGGGGGGGGGGGGGGGGGGGGGGGGGGGGTGGGGGGGGGGGGGGGGGGGGGGGGGGGGGGGGGGGGGGGGGGGGGGGGGGGGGGGGGGGGGGGGGGGGGGGGGGGGGGGGGGGGGGGGGGGGGGGGGGGGGTGGGGGGGGTTGGGGGGTGGGGGGGGGTGGGGGGGGGGGGGGGGGGGGGGGGGGGGGGGAGGGGTGGGTGGTGGGGGGGGTGGGGGGGGTGGGGGGGGGGGGGGGGGGGTGGGGGGGGGGGGGGGGGGGGGGGGGGGGGGGGGGGGGGGGGGGGTGGGGGGGGGGGGGGGGGGGGGGGGGGGGGGGGGGGGGGGGGGGGGGGGGGGGGGGGGGGGGGGGGGGGCGGGGGGGGGGGGGGGGTGGGGGTGGTGGGGGGGGGGGGGGGGGGGCGGGCGGTGGGGGGACTTCAAGATCAGAATCACAAAATTGCCCTACAGAGAATAGATTGTGTCCAAGTCCCTCCACGTAGTATACTCTTGAGATCACACTGTCACCCATAACATAATCTCCATAACCCATGATAGCTCCTAAGTGATCATTCCCGAATCTGACTGACCCGATGAACTTTTCCACAAAATTCATGAGCTTTGAACGATTCCCCGTCATATGTTTTGAACAGCCTGAGTCCAGATACCAAAGCATGACCTGTACGACCTGCATTTGAAAACAGTCGAGTTTGGAGAGTTTGGAATTTCGGTTCCCCAATTTTTGTTGGGGTCCTGTTGGTTAGCATATAGAGTAGAACATTTCACAGAAAGCTTAGTTAAATGGCACATTTCGCCTAAGGCAAATTTCTTTCCTGTGGGTCTCCATTGAGAACCACAATCAAGTTTTCCTAAGGTGAGTTTCTTTCCTGTGGGTCTCCATTGATAACCAATATCTGCAAATAGTTTTCCCGTAGCTTTCCAAACCCGCTTGGTCTTGTACAAACTGTTATCAGACAGTCTGCCTTTTGGTTTCCAGATCTGCTTCCCTTTATTCAAGACAGTTTTAACAGTGGAGGTAGCATTCACAGAATTCAAAATATTAACAACACACATTCCATGACTTGCAGAGTTTACACATTTGTTACAAGTTTTGCACACAGATTCAGAATTCGAATTAATTACAACACGCTTAGAGCTAATGCTAGAATCAACCCGATTCACTTTTGTCCAAACTGACTTATTTGTCCTAAGGCGTACTTCTACTTCCTTCTTATTCTCCTTCTTAGCAGGCAGGATCCTATTTTTCTTTGTATTGCTTCTAGGCTTTGATCCGCTTGCTTCAGTGGAATCGTTTACTCCTGTAGAGGGAATCACAGGGATATTAGTCTGTTGAACTCTCTGGTGCACTTTGTGTTTCTGTGTGTTGCTAGATGAAGTTCCTGGTTTATCACTAAACGTAACTTGCTTTTTCCTAGTAACAGGGGTAGAGGGAGCCTTGTTATCTCTTTCATTGAAACTTTTTGGGCAAGTGCCAATCACATATTCTAACAATTCCTGAGATAACTTAGTGTATTGGCAAGCATAGTTAAGTGAATTATCTAGTGGTTTAACTACTCTAGCTTCCTCTACAATCTCCCTAACCGTTTCTACACTCTCCTTAAGATGGCTGATATAGTTTAAATGAGCACTCCTATTGTTCTTAAGGGGATGAGGGATGGGTTTAACGTCAATGGCATACATGCCAGGAGCAAGAACTTTTGGTTTGACATAGTCACTAGTGAAACAAGACTCTTTGCTTCGCAATTGAGCTTTTAGACTCTCAATTTCATTTAACATGGTAGATGTCTTTTCACTTGTGTGAGCACGCGTAATCTTAATTGAGTCATACAATTCCTTGTAATGTTGTTTGACCTTTTCTAGTTCTACTCTAACGCAATCATTTTGTTCAATAAGAGCAGTGACATCTTTAGCATTATAAGGCTCACAACTTCTGTCATTCACATTAGCGACTAGAACTTTCAAGTTTCTAATCACGTTGTCTTTTTCTTGAATCTGATGTTCGAGATTCTTGATCTTAAAGAATGAGTTAAAATCAGGAGCTTCCTGCACTGTGTGTGATTTGTTATTATCAAAACTTTCTTGAAGATGTTGATACTTTAATTGCAAATTTAGGCATTTATATATTCCCTTTCGAGTTTTGTTTAAGTTTTGATCATCTTGAACTTTAGACATGTCTAGCTTCAAGATCTAGAACAACATGATTTTTCTCACATCATAAAGCAGTTGTGTCGACAAACAATTAACATTCAGGATTCTCATTTTCAATGAGCAGGTTTTTCTTTTTATTTAGCACATTGCCTTGCGACAGTATTCTTGTCCACTTCGTATTCATTTGATCAAAAATTCCTTCCATGTTCTTTATCTTCTTAAAGAGTGGGCTGTTGAACTCCCAACTACAGTGTTCTTTAAAGAGTTTTGAAAAAGGGAATAACTTCAGTGAGGTATCATCTTTTCGTTTGTTCAAAACCTTCGTTCCCCCTCTGTAATACTGTGGGGGTAATTCTAAGTTTTGCAAGTTTTTACATATTCCAGTAAAAAGTTTTGTGAGTACATTAAGATTATTCTTCACTTGACTTTTTAGTGGAAGAATTCTGGGGAAAAAGCTTGACTGGAGTATTGGGTGGGATACATCTGTCAATGATGAAATTGGTTTTGGAGTAAGGTCTCAGCCTTTTTTTGGTTGTTGTCATCTATGGACAAATATCTGTTCTGGGTCAGATTTCTTTGGGTGAGCAAAGGGTTGCATAGAAAGTTCTCTTTCGAGTATAGGGGGGGGGGGTGATATGTTGCTTACAAGTTACACATATCGTTTACCTCTAAAAACGAGCTTCATTGTCCAAAAACAGACAAAAACTGCCAAATATATGTTGTTTTGCATTTTGTATTTGTGCAGGAAGTCGATATCAACAACAAGACAAGAAAAACCAAGCCACAAATGGACAAAATGAAGCAGGGAATGGAATAAGACTGTGCAAAATCAAATGGCCAAAGTCAAAAAGTCAAAGTCAAAGTCAATCCAGGAAGTAATAAAAATCAAACCGGAGCCGGAAAACTGAAGATATACTATTGGATACTTTCTTAACCCATCTGATGGGCCGGGAAAGCCCAATAGTATTACTATGACAGACTGTGAAGACCTATTGGGCCTCAATCAATTTCAACAGACCATTTGTGTTACAATGCAAAGACTGTGGATGAATTGAAGGCCCAATCCTAGCCCAGTTACAGCCAATCTCAGTCATTGTACCAACAAAACCCAAGCCCAACAACAAAAGCCCAAAACCCTTTTTATAAAACTCAAGGACCAAAAATGTAAATTTTAAAAACCTTGTTTTATAATTAAAAATGAAAAAAAATAAAGAAAAGGGCCAAAAATGCCAAGTTTGAAAGTTGTTTTATAAAAGAAAAATGGTTTAGTAAAACAGCAGGGACCAAATTTGCAATTTCCTAAAACTCTTTTTAATTCTTTTTGTTATAAAACAGCAGGGACCATTCTTGCAATAACCCCAAACCTTTTTAATTCTTTTAGTTATAAAAACGCAGGGACCATATTGGTCACTTTCCAAAGTATTTTATAACTGAATTTTGGGCTTAAATGAAATGAAAAGAGTAAGAAAGGTGAGGGGCTATTCTTGCCTCTTCCCCAAACATTACTTTTAAACCTGAACCATAACTGTACCGTATACCATCCCCCGCCAAAACCCATACCGCCTCTTCCCACGGTTTCTAGCTCCAAACCACTATCCCAAGTACCTTCCCAGCTCACCCATACCCTTTCCCCACAAACCATTACCCCTATAACCCTTCCCACTTGGAATTCACACAACCCGAAGACCCCATCAATGGCTGAGATCATAAGAAGTGAAACGAAGGGCTAGGATTGCTTGGAAAGCATTACACACTCACAACAAGCTCGTCCCAAGTCATTTGAGAGGCTATAAAAGAGAAGAAAGAGCAAGCCGATCACAACATCCCTGTTTTTACTTTTTTTAGTTTAAATTTAATTAAGTTTGCTTCATAGTTATTGTATTCAGTTTATTTAAAACGTTTTAAGTTGTATTTCTTGGAAGTTTTATAAAGAGTTCTCTTGTTATTGCATTTGTCAAAATTTCAAGTATAATTCAAGTTATTTAACTCTGTTTAAATCCTTTAAAAACATGTTAAAAGTTATAAAACCTCACTTATAATTGATTTTCTCAGCCTGGTTTACCCATAAAAAACAGTTAACAACCTTTTTTATAAATTAAGGGGGTGTTTGGTTTACACTTGAAAATGGGTCATGTTTGAGGAAGATGTGATTTGTAAGATTGAGTGAGGATGGCCATGAGTTGGAATAAACTTTCAATTAAGTTTTTTTTGTTGAAGAACTTCCAGAGGTCCAGTTGAAGTTGTCCTCAGGATATGTCATTTGAGGATTGCGTAGACTTTGGATTGATTGTGTTGTATACTTGCTGTAACTGAGGCATTCGACAACTAGTGCCAAGGATCATTAGATGGTGAATGGAACCTGTGGTATGTGTGTAATTACACATACCTTCTACCTTAAAAATCGACCCTAAACGACCAAAAACGCACATAAAATGCCATATATATGCTTGTTTTTGTGTTCGTACTGTGCAGGTACCGGATATTCACTAAAAGACAAAAATCAAAGCCAAACCGGACAAAACCGAACACGGATTTGGAAAGAGCGCGAAAAACTGAGGCCAAGGGTACAAAAGGATTGAAAACGGAGCTCAAACGGAAATTACCGGATCGACTCGACAAAGTTTGCGCATTTAATGAAGACAAAACAAAGTCAAAGTCAACCCCGGGATACGTCGTTGGAAAAGGCATCGAAAACCGAACCCGAAAAAAACCAAAGTGTTAAAAGTGGGCCCACCCGTACCCACCTAGTGGGCCCGGATCAGCCCACTTTGTCTAAACTAAACCATAAGCCCACAAATCCAAATGAGCCCAAATACCCTTTTGTTTAATAAACATACCCGGCCCAAAATGTTATTACTACACAAGGACGTTGGATGCAATACCCTTTATCACCCTTGAGGACCAACCTTGCCAAACCCCATAAACTATAACCCCCACCAAGGACCTCGTTTGCTATAACTAAAATATCTCTGAGGGACTAAACCTGCCACATTCCTAAAACCTTAACACCACAAGGACGATTGGTGAAAGAAGACAAACCACCAATAAGGGCCATTTTTGCCATTTGTTCAAACACATCCCCTGCACCCTTTTTACCCAGTTTAACCCAAAAACCCCTTTCCCGCCATTTTCACTGAACACCTTTCCCTTTCACGTTTTTCCCTGCAACTCTATACACAAGAACAACTCCCCTCTCCCTACCTCCACTAAACCTCATCACATGATATCACCCACCATGCCATTGGCAATCCGGGTAAATTTTTGCACCAAAATACCGACTCAAAGGCCAATGAATAAATGGATTGGAGACCACAGAAATTTGAAGGCTCAGATGTGTGTGGTTTCCTCTCACAAATACACAAACACAAGAAGCACAGACAAGAGAAACCTGACATCTATAAAAGAGAAAGAAAGATGAACAGTATTAAGGGAGCTAGTTTAATTTTCAGTTTTGCATTTTTCTTATTTTTAAGCAATTTTCTTTTAAGCTTTTCGAATTTGTTTTCATTTACTTGTACAATTGTCATTTCAGCTTGTACTATTTACATTTGATCAATAAAAGCCTAATATCATTTCTGTGTTCTTTGATTTCAAAATTTAAAGGCAATTTTTTACTTAATAAGCACTCATAAGTCTTTTGAGCTTAAACTGTTTTTAAGTTTCAATTTCAGTCAAATCTAGTTAAATTGTCTCTTTACCTTTTAGTTCAGTTCATAAGCAGACCATTAACCTTATGAAGTATTTGATTCATTTTGGTAGCAACAAGAGTAATAAGCTAATATTCTTATTGAGCTTAAAGCCAAGGGTATAGAGGCAAGGTTCCAATAGGTATATGCTTTTAAGTCATCTCAATCAGATAGAGTGACTTGTACTGAGACCTACTAAAAAATCAAGTTTTCATGCTTTTAATTACATTTCCGCTTAATTTAAGCTTAAGTAAGTCAATTTGCTAATCTATTCATTTTTGTTCAATTCTCTCAAACTTGTTTGTTTAGGCTTATTTCTCTAGCTGTTTTAAAGTTGTTCACTAGTTAAAAAGTTTGAGTAATCTCAATTTTTTCCTTTAAATTCTGTCCTTTAGTATTAAGGAGCGTAGCTAGAGTAAGTAAGCTTAAATTTCCTAATAACTGTAGGTTTTTAGTTTTAAAATAGCTTAAGTAGTGAATTCTAGTGAGAGTAGATATAAGGGTTTATTAAGTTTTTAGCTTAAATTAGAATTTAAGATAGAAAATGGTTGGACAGTTTATATTAAGAGTTTTGGTAAAGGTGTATTTGACATTTAGATTTAACATTTTCTTGTCAATGTATTTATACTTAGTTGAGTTAGATATATTATCAAATTTTAAAAAGAATTTAGAAAGTTATTAGTTGAATTACAAAGTTTTGAGCTCAAAAAAGTTGTGCAGCACCAAATTAGCAATTTTTAGGAGCAAAGTATTTGAGATTTTAGTTAAATAAAGAATTGTAGAGTCTAATCTTAGTTTATGCAGGTTTAGTGTCATTTAGATAGAGAGTTCATTAGCTTTCACTTTAGAAATTTAGCCTGCAAGTAAGCACTTAGCCAAGTACATCAGCATTTACATCAGCAACAATAGATAATGTTGATGTTGTTTATCATCTTTTAAGCTACTTTTTAGATTTCATAGTTAAGAGTTAGAATCTAGTTGTAAGCATCTAAATAGAACTCCATTAGCTCTTTAAAACTCAACTTTTAAGTTTCATCTATAAGCTTTAGATTAGCTTAAAATCTCTTGCAAAAAGTAGTAGAAGCAGCAATTTAGAATTCTTGATCATTACCTTTAGATTCTTCATTTCTAGTTGTTAAATCAAATGTCTTTTATCTAGGTTAGTTTTATATCATTAGCATAGCTTATATTCAAAATTTCAGCTTCTAAGGTTTAGAAATAAGCTTTTTAGCTTAATAGGAAAAGCTTAAAAACAGTTATAAGCTAAAACTTGCAACTTTTAATATCATTTTTATTGTTATTCTTGTTAAAACTTAGCTTATTTCTTGTTAGATATACTTAGTACACATCTTAGGGTGTTTATAGCTTCTTTTAGTTTTCATTTTCATGTAGTAATAAGCTAGAAATAAGCCATTAACTAGAAAAGTTAGTTAAAGCCTTGTTTCTGTAACAGATTTTAAAATGATTATTTTCTAGCTTATTCAGTTGATAAAAGTAGCAAGTGCCTTTGTTAAAGTTGTAGAGAATAAGCTCCTTTATAACTTCGTAGTTTTAAGTTTTAGCTGAAATTCACTTTTTCAATAAGCCAAAAATAAGCTAGATCGCAGGGTTTAAATTGTAATTATCCTTGTATAGTTAAAGGTACACTTTTGCACTAGAGTGTAAATTTTTCCACAAGTTTTCCCGCCTACGCCTTTGTTTTCGTTTTTACACTTTCTACCCTGTCTTTTGGTAAAAATAAAATAGAATTAATATTTTTGAATTAAGTTTAATAAAAATTAGGTTTAGTTTTTAATTGATAAAATTAGGACTTAATTAATTTATAAAAATTAGGGCTTTTCGTTCCATTAAGTTTATGCACCTTCTAGTAGTTAAAAACCATTTATCCTATTTTTTCCAATAAGCTTGTATTTTATAGGAATTTAAAATAGATTTTAGTTAATTTCTTTTTCTTAAAAAATCATATAAAATAGAAAATTAGTTGAAATTTTTTGATTCTTTTTCCTAAAATTTTCTTTTTAAATTTGTGATTTTTAGGTAAAAAGTTTGTTGAAAGTAGTGCCTTAGATTTTAAATTCACAGGTAGACATAGTCACAAACGTACAACTTTAGATTGCATTAAACAGTGTCATTTTAAAAAAAAACCCATATAGCAAAAAAAAAAAAAACAAAGGTTTAAACATGAGGTCCAACACATAAGCTCATATAAAAAAACAAACTATTAAACATGAGACAAAAAAAATCGCAAAAAAAAAACTAAAAAAAAATAAAATTTACCGCCCCGCAACAACACGCGGGACATAAACTCATATAAGGAAAAAAACAAATTATTAAACATGATACCGAAAAATAAACCCGCACTATTAAACATGAGACCGAAAAAATAAACCCGCACAAAATTAAAAAAAATAAAAATAATTACAATGGCCCGCAACAACGAGCGAAAAATTAACGTCCCGCAGCAACGCGCGAGTAATCCTGCTTGTTGTAATTACAACTATGAGTCAACTTATTTTGCATACGACTTTTCTTCCACATACCGATAGACACTTCTCAACCGTTGATTATGTACGATAAGATCAAAGGAAAAAAAACACAGAAGGGTTATTCTTGCACATTTTTGAAACATGACAGAGGGACTGAAAACGTAACTATTGAAAAATTCTCACCTACCTTCCTCATAACTCAAATTCTTTTCTCTCTCATCAAATCAAAACCCTCAAACTCAAACCCCAGAAAGTAAAACTTAAACATCAACAAAAACACATAGAAATTGATAAATCGAAGCATACAAAGTCTGATTTGGGAGAAAAAACGCCGCAAAAACAACCGGAGCAAATTATGGAAGAAGGTACGGTTGTTATAATAAAGTTTTATATAGATTTTTGTGTGTTTTTATGCTTATTTATTTGATACTTTGATGATTTTGTGCTTATTTCTGGCTTATAACTGTGTATTGTACAATATTTATGAAGATTCCTGATTATTTGTTGATTTTAGTGTTTATTGATGCATTATTGAGATATGAGTTAAGATCAACATAGACCTATTATTTGTCATAGATTCAATAAATCAATCTCAACCATCTATTTTTTCATCAAAAATAAAAAAAACTCACTTTCCACCTCTTTTTTAAAAATAAAATATCTTACAAACGGTAAATCGTCACACGACAAAAAATACACCATCGCGACGAGTATTTTTTTATCTTTCAGTAGACGGGTGACACGATATACTTTCGAGGAACTTTTTTTCGATTTTTTTTTAGTCACAAATTGCGAAAATCATATATGATTCGTATAACGAATCATATATGATTTCATGAAATCTTATGATTTCATGAAATCATAATATATGATTTGTAATTCTAACGAACTTTTTTTCAATTTTGTTTCAGTCACGAATTGCGAAAATCATATATGATTCGTATAACGAATCATATATGATTCAATAAAATCATATATGATTTCATAAAATCATATAAGATTTGTGATTCCGACGAACTTTTTTTCAATTTTGTTTCAGTCATGAATTGTGAAAATCATATATGATTCGTCATACGAATCATATATGATTCGTATAACGAATCATATATGATTTCATAAAATCATATATGATTTCATAAATCATATATGATTTCATAAAATCGTATATGACTTCATAAAATCATAAAAAAAGTTCGTCGAAACTACATAGTGTCGCCCCTCTATAGAAAGATAATTTATTTCTCGTCGCGATGATATGTTTTGTTTTGCGTAACGATTAACAGTGTGTGAGATATTTAATTTTTTTTTAAAAGGTGGAAAGTGGGGTTTTTTATTTTTGATGAAAAAATAAGTGGCTATGATTGGTTCATTAGGTCTATTGAACTTTTGGTTGTGGTGTAAAAGGGTTAGGGAGTTGGCAGCTTTAGCCCCTGAGGTTGTATTCTTCTAACTAATGGCTGTTTTGGGCCAGTTAAGTGTTTTGGGCCCTAAATGGTTTATTAACCATTTTAATCTTCATATAATATCTTAATGGGCTGACCTAGCCCATTAGATGGGTGCGGGTGGTCCCATTAAATATTTCTTTGGTTTTGGCTTCGTCCTTGACTTTAACTTTATCGGGTTGACTTTTTGGTTGACTTTGACTTTGACTGGTTGACTTTTTGGTTGACTTTTATGCTCTTTTCATTCTTGTGCTTGGTTTTGTCCGGTTTGGCTTTGTTTTTGCCCTTTAGTGTGTAACTATTAATTTTATACAAAATGAGTTTATATTTTGTCATCATCAAAAAGGGAAAGATTGTTAATACAAATAATGTCTAAAAACGTTATTTATATTTTTGACCTCTCAACGTTTTGATAATAACAAAATGTAAAAACGTTTACAAAAAATTAAACGTTTAAAAATTATTAATCATAAAATTCTATTTCTAAGATTAGTAATCACTTAAGGTATGAACAAACAAATCATTAGGCATGATTAGTGATCAAGAAAATATTTTTCTCTTATCCATTACATTTTTACAAAAGAATTTCACAAAATTAATTATACAAAAAAATTTCTAATTAAAAGAAAAGTTTTATTAAAAACTTAAAATTTGAAATTTAAATTTTCCCCCCAAAACGGAAGCTTCCATACCAGATACAACTTTCCCCACAATAAGACAAAAAAGGGAGCGTAGTCTACTGGGCAGCCCCCTTATAGGCCTGGCGGCCCCTTTATATATCTGGAACCACCGGGACCGCCCTCAGTGACCGTTGGATTTTTCTGCCTATAAATACTGCTCCATTCCTTGCAGAAAATCAGACCTCTTTGCACAAAATTTTCAGATAATTTTCTCTCTCTAAAAATCTTCTTTCTCTCTCTAAATCTCTTGATCACTAACATTCTTAGATCTTGTTTCAAGTGATCGAATCTATTCTTCTCATCTCTTCCCTCTTATTCAAGTGCAAGAGAAGAACATTCGTATTCGCCAAGAAACGAATTGTTATTTAGTGAT
>BQNB010069847.1:0-33344 GCA_026074375.1 Tanacetum coccineum
CAAACTCCCACTCTAAGTTTTCACTCTATCCTTTCATTGAGGGGGAGTATAATAATTATTAGTTTCACTCTACATGCACTCCTGTTCTCCCAAGACTTAGTTAGGCTCAGGTGAATTTCAAACATTAACTTGTTTTTAACTCACTAATTGTCAAAAATTATAAACACATATGCAATTTTTAAGGGGGAGAATAGTGAATAAAATGTGATCAATACGGATACGATCTTCAATCTATAAGTGCATTCCTAATCCTCGCATGTGCAAAACACTTTCATAATATGGTGCATATGTGTAGGGGGCTTTTTGGTAATTCTGGAAACTCTCAATGTGTCTTAAATGATTTCTCAGATACGTTGATTGATTTTTATTAAATGGTTTTATGGATCCTCATGGCAATACCCTAAAGACCGACCAATTGTTATTTCTCAAGGAGTTATAAGGCGGTTAAGGTTAGGTTTACTCATTCCATGATCCAGCCAGAACCGGAGGGATCTACCCAGGAACACTCCATTAGATAGAGTAGAAGTCCTAGGTATGATTGAAAAAAAAGGAGTAAAGTGAGAATAAAGGAATAGTGTCGACTGAGATGGAGCTAGTACTGGAACATACCCAACAAGGCACTAGTCGTGAAGTCTCGGTAAGCACTGAAGGGGTTGAAGAATGAAAAAGAAATGTAAGGATAAAGGGTGTAAAGAAAGAATCCCTCCGTACAACCTTAGGCAGAAACCGGGTCAATATATAATCTATCGGTAATCACAAAGATGATTCTGATATTAAAGACTGACATCATGGACCCAGTGATGCAATGCACAACCTTCCCTTGCCACTCAGAATCTCTCAAAAGATTTTTGTTTCATTTCTCACGGAGATCAACACGTTTCTATCGGCTTTCTCATTCCGAGATCGTTGATATTGAAAAGGTGGCAGTCTGCTCCAGCCTCCGTTTACCAAATAACAAATGTGCACTCATAGAGTCTAGAGCCAACGAGATCCATCAAAAATCTCACTAGGACACAAATTCTAATATAAAAAATGTCGTACATCATTATACAACATTTGGTGTCAAAGAGTCCTACGCACTATCCTTGTGATACTGTCAGAACATCAGAGTGATGCTCTTTAGTATTCACAATGACGATGGAAATCCTGCTTGAGTCAACATCAAACAAGCTCTTGGTAGGTGGCTTGCGAGATTCTATATGAATCAAGCTTGTGTCAACTGGATATCGGTAATGGTCCAGTATATGAATTGATGACTCAATCAGTCAGAAAGTAACTAACTGATTCACTCTTACCGTGTTGTCTGCTTTGAGACGTTTCGGTAATGAGAACAAGCAAGTACAGTGAATCTAATGTAATTGCGTTAGAGGATCTAACACTTTGAGCTGGAAACCCTGTCAAGGAGATTCTTTTAAATTGAATCTACCTGATCACAGGTACAGTAGTCATACTGTAAAACTTAAGACGAATGACAAAGCCATATTCATCCATACCTGTTGTTTATCACTAACATTAATTTTCAGGTATAAGTGACAGCGTTGCAACCTCGTTCTAGTGGAGTCAAGATTCTAGATCTCATGCTCATGTTCTATAGAAATGAATTCTTGATGGAAGCTCAAGTACATGTTTCTAAGTCTTCCGCAATCTCTGATGTACAAGCACTCCCTCAAAAGAACACCATCGACATGTAGTTCTAGTAATCATGCCAAAGAACATGTTGAGGGAGATCGTATGCAAGTTTTCAAGATAATGAGCATGAGGGTGGAGACACAAGATCGCAAGGCGGCATAAAGATTCAAGGATAAAGATTTAGAGATCTCAACAGTCAAGACAAATCAAGGCCAAAGACCATGATATCAGTATTTTGTCAAAGTATATCAAGTTAAAGGTCAAGATCAATGATCACAAGCATGCAAAAGGAAATACAAAAGAATTCCCAAGACAACAAGGTTCAAGACTAAAGAACGAAACAAGAAGTGAAGCCTTATGTAATAACCACCCCTTAGGGGGAGATTGTTAGACCCAGTGCTATGTGAAGTGATGGTCATTAAGACTCCCGAACCTTTTATTTGTCTAGTGTATGCTCACAGGAATTCTAGAAACTAAACGGGCCTTAGTTACGGGCTTTAAAGCCCGTTAGATATCAAGCCCGGCCTAGGAAGCCCACTTAAACCCTAGGCCGGCCCATGTTTGTTACTATATAAGCCCTCTCCTCCTTGTGGAGAGGGTGTTGCTCTTTTCTTAATGTTTAACCATTTTGTTTTTGTTTACTTCTCTCTCTAAACTTTCCTCTCTCTAAACTTGTAAGTAAATTCGTGTGTTTGTGTGTGAATTGATAAGCTAACATGAGGTATTAAGAGCCTATGGTTGTCTTGTGATTGTGTGCTTAAAACAATTAACACTTAATCATAAAACTTATATCAACATATCAATACACAACATCCATTATAAACATGCTTGTGTTCATCATGAAGAATCAATTAAATAATTAATTACGGTAAACAAGTTAAATAACGATAATTATAAGCAATTAATCAAGCGTTATTAACACGTAAAATTAAACGCGACCTAAGGTTTTTCATCTACCTTTTTAAGGACCCTAATGGGTCGATTTAAGCAAGAAAAACGCCAATAGGGGCTGATTAAAAATAAAACACCAAAAACATGCGAATCAAGCATTTTTAGGTCCAATTTTACGTTAAATACACTATACGATGGTTCGCGATGTCACTGTTGGAATTAGACATATTATACAGGTAATAAACATGAGTAAATGCAGCGGATATTTGATCACGTCCCTCGTCAATACTTCGCGCAGACTTCATCCTCCTGTTAGTAAAATGAGGCACCATACATCCTTAAGGACGAACGGTGCAAATTTTTTTCCCGTTATATACTAACGTGGGTGTAACAGGAAGGGTATTTATTAGGAATACAAAAAAGTCTTGGTTACTTCTAATATATCGTTAAATAGCTCGTAGTATAATATTTGGAAACTAGTTAAGCTAAATGGGTCAACATAAGATGCCCCTTATGTTGACCACGTCGTGTAAGGGTATAAATACCCCTTTCCATGCCATGGGAAAGGAGTTGGTTCATTTTCATAATACAAGTTTCTTTCTCTCACTAAGTGTTCCAACCTACTCTTTCTCTCTCTAGAATTTCCTTCTCATTTAGTCATCTTAGATTGTATGTTTGATATCCTACAATTGGTACCAGTCGCCATGGGGTGATATCGTGAGTTTGTGTGCGTTTTTATCTTGCTAAAATCGAATTTTTTGTTGTTTTTTCTTGTTTCATGCGTAACAAATCAAAACCCGAATTTTTGTGTTTAAAAGCCTTAAAGTTTATGTTTTTAAGCAAGATCTAGGCCTAAGATACTTAGTTGTACAAGAAAAATCAAGGTAAAATGTCAAAAAGGGTGTTTTTAGGTGATTTTTACGTGTTTTTTGCGTTTCGTTGAAGCGTGCGGAATACGTAAGTTTGAAGGGTGCGATTTATGTAAGTGTGTGATTTATGCAGGTTGTGCGATTTATGTAAGCGTGCGTAAGAAGTAAATCATGCAGTTTATTACAGGTGTTTATTTCTTGCGAAATATGTGTCCTTGCGAAACAAAAGCCTGCTTAATTTTTTCCAGGTTATGCGAAATATGTTGTGCAAAATAAGTTTGGGAACATGTATGCGATTTATGTAGTGTAATTGGTGTGCGAAATAGGTTGTGTAACATTCCGTGCGAAATACGTAATTGAACAAAACAAAACTCTGTCCAACTTACATAAACCGTGCGAAACATTACATTGACATAATCCGTGCGAAACATTACATTGTCATATTTCGTGCGAAACATTACACTGATCAGAAAAAGATTTTATTTTCTACTGTTTGTCTTACTTTGTAAAATCCCGCGAAAGAACTTGGTATTTTCTCAGTTTTAGTTAAGATTTGTAAAATCTCATGGAATAATAATCTTATTCACCTTCAATAACAACTCTTTAACACAATCCTTCTTTATCACTGTTCGATCAACTCCTTATCTTACTATAATCACTTCAAGATGTCTACCTTAGCTGAATTTATGATTGTTGTCGGTGCTGACAACCGTCCTCCTATGCTTGATAAACCACAGTATGAGTCTTGAAAAAGTCGTATGGAACTCTACATTCAAGGTAAGGAACACGGACGGATCATACTTAACTCAGTTGAAAACGATCCACTTGTCTGGCCAACTGTTGAACAAGAGGATGGCACTGTTAGGCTTAAGACTTATTTAGAATTATCCGACAAAGAAAAGCTTCAAGTTGATTATGATCTCAAGGCTACCAACATTGTTCTTCAAGGTCGTCCACCAGATGTTTACTCTCTCGTCAATCATCACAAAGTTTCCAAAGACATATGGGACAGAGTTAAGCAACTTATGCAAGGCACATCATTGTCAAAGCAAGAACGTGAGTGTAAGCTGTATGACGAGTTTGATAAGTTCTCTCATGTGAAGGGTGAAACACTGCATTAGTATTACTTGCGGTTTGCTTAACTTATCAATGACATGAACATCATTCAAATGATAATGCAACTAGTACAAGTAAATACTAAGTTTTTGAACAGCTTCCACCAGAATGAGGTAAATTTGTGACTGATGTTAAGTTAGTCTCTGCGCTCGTCACTCTTCGCCTCTTAGCTCACTTCGTTTGATTCAACTTTAAGTCATTCTTGAACAACACGAGGCACGGTGCTAATGAAGCTTGCTTAATGCATGAAAGATTTCCAAACCCACTTGCCTTAGTTTCCAAATATCATCAACCACTATCTCACTTCAACAACTATCATTCTCAATACACCACTCCTCAGTATCCACAATAGTTTTCACCTCCTACTTAACATGTTTACTCTTCTCCACCACAGACAAACCCTTATGGACCACCACATCATCCACAACAATACCCAACTACATATCCAACTAACCTTAGCCACACTCAACCCTCTATTACTTAAAATGCATATCCACCTTTGACAATTCCACAACAACCACAAGCTAAGTATCCCCAACTAGACTTAGGTCTTGTTGTACCAACATTTCTTCCTGGTGATGACCCAATTTCTTGTATGAACAAAGCAATGGCATTCTTGTCAGCTGTATTTCACCACGTTATCCTTCAACCAACAATAAACTCAGATATTCTTCCAATCTAAGGAATCAAGCCACTGTTCAAGATGGTAGAGTCACCATTCAGCAAGTTCAAGCAAAGGTTATCAAGTGCTATAATTGTCAAGGTGAAGGGCACATGGCTTGAAAGTGTACCCAGCCAAAGAGAAGAAGGGATGCAGCATGGTTTAAGGAAAAGGTATTGCTTGTTCAAGCACATGCCGAGGGTAAAGAATTAGATGAGGAGCAATTAGCATTTCTAGCAGATCCTGGAGTTGCAGATGATCAAGTTGCTCAAACAACCACACACAATGCAGCTTTCCAAACTGATGATCTAGATGCTTATGACTTCGATTGTGATGATATCTCTTCTTCCAAAGCGGTTCTTATGGCCAATCTCTCAAGTTGTGATTCAGATGTTCTTTCTGAGGTACAATACTCTGACATTTTCCAAAATGATATGATGAATCAAAGTGTGTAGGAATTGCAGTATTCTGAACAAACACCTATTGTCGACTATCCAGATAATGAGATC
This sequence comes from Tanacetum coccineum, assembly GCA_026074375.1. Classification (NCBI taxonomy): domain Eukaryota; kingdom Viridiplantae; phylum Streptophyta; class Magnoliopsida; order Asterales; family Asteraceae; genus Tanacetum; species Tanacetum coccineum. The sequence continues at coordinate 5,676 of BQNB010069847.1, forward strand.
ACAAGTGATAGTAATATCATTCCTTACTCTCAATATCTAGAAGAAACGCAATAGGCGATTGTTCAAAATACTAATACATCTGCCCAACAAAATTCAATGATATTATCCATGTTTGAACAAATGTCTAATCATGCAACTAATTGGGATAAGGCTAATAATGAAAGTAAGATTGTTAATGAATCCTTAACCGCTAAGCTTGAAAGATATGAGGAACAAGTCAAAATTCTTGAACAAAGATTTAATTTTGATTTAAGTAGTCGTGAAAAGTTTATTGATTCACAAATGGATGACATGATTCAAATGAAGAATACAAAGTTTACTGCATTTGAAACGAAGATTGATACACTTAAACAGACTCTTTCTAAACATGTCAAGGAAAAGGAATCCTTATTAACAACCCTTAATGGTTTTAAAAAGGAATTCAAAGAAAGAGAATCTAAATATATTGACAAAGAGATTGTTTTGAAAAACAAAAATAAAGAATTGGAAAACATTGTCTGTAAGTTGTATCAATCTACGCAAGCTATGCACATGTTAACAAAGCCACAAGTTTTTTTATGATAACACACATAAACAAGCTCTTGGATATCAAAATCCCTTTTATCTGAAATGAGCTCAGCGGATTAAGCCAATCTTGTATGATGGTAATGTGCTATCTAAAACACATGATGTTCTTTCTATGATTGATGACGAAGAGATTTTGATTTTAGCTGAAGAGAGTCGATTAAAAATGGTTAAAAACAAAATGATCCAATCATGAAGAAAGAGAAAATTAATATTATTCTGATTAATTATTCTGAGTTAAATAAGTTATCTGAAGATTTTGGAAAACATTTTGTTCCACAACAAGAACTGTCTACAGAACAAATGTTTTGGTTACAAAGTTCTAACAAGAACTCTAAAGAACCTAGTACTTCAAATACACCTGTCAAAATTGAGGTTCCAAGCGAACTTCCAAAAGTAAGTTTGGTATACAAAAGTCTTAAAAACTTAGATTTCATCTTGCTAGTTTTGACAAAGTGGTAAAAGTAAGAACCACACCTGACGCTATCACTGAGGGATCATGGGGCTTTGAACATACCAAAAAGATTTTTCTAACCGAAATAATTCCATGGTTAAACAAGTTAAATTTTTTTTAAGAGTTTGACAAAGGTCTTTATGATGAAATTACTAAAGTACAAACTGTTTTCACCCAAATGGAAGCAGATGTGGAACAATGCTCTATCGACAGGTAATGTTGTGAAATTCAACAAAAACAATTTTTGATTGAAAATGATCGACTCTTGGATAAAATAATATATCAAGAAATTGTGAATATTGTGTTGAATTCTTCTGTTATCATTTGTGATTCTGAGAAAAAGAACGAGGATTCTGTGGATACATGCAATCAGTGTTCTGGAACTTGAAGCTGAGCTTGTCAAAAAGAATGATGTCTTTAATGAACTTTCAAAATGGTTTTCAAACCTTGAAAAACATTAAATTTCTATTGAAGTTGCCATGCAACTAAATCAAGAAATTTTTCATAAAGACAAATCAAGTAATAATCAAAATAATCCTAAAATTCAAGAATATTTTGAACAAAATTATTTGAAAGCTCAGCTACAAGCAAATGACACTGTCATCAGCAAACCAAAGGAAACAATTCATTCTTTGAGAGAAAATACGAATCCTGCTAAAGTGAAAAAGGACATTGATGAGATTGAAACAATAAACATTGAATTGGAGTATAGTGTGGCAAAATTACTGTTTGAAAAGGAGAATTACATAAATAAAAAGAGCATTTGAAAAAGACTTACAAAGAACTTTATGATTTAATTAAACTAACACGTGTTCGTGCAAATGAACAGTGTGACGCTTTAATTGTTAATCTAAATTCTAAGTCTATGGAAAATGAAGATTTGAAAGCTCAAATTCAAGAAAAGGTTTTTGCTAACACAACATTAAAAAATAATTTAAGAAAACTTAAAGGAAAGAATGTCATTGACACTGTTGTTTCAAAACCTCATGCCACTACTGTTGCTCTAGGAATGTGCAAGCTTGAATTAGAACCTTTACCTCCTAAAGTTTTGAAAAACATGGATGCTCACATAGCCTATATTAAGCACTCTAGGGATCATGCGGACACTCTTAGGGATATAGTCGAAAGCGCTAGAGAATTAAGTCCTCTATATAGTAACTTAGACTCGGCCTGTAAGTATGTTCAAAGAATTCAAGAAGTGTTAGTCTATGTTAGAGATACATGCCCTTGTTTAACAAAACCTAGTGAGAAATTAGTTGCTGTCACACCACTCAACAAGGACAAGAAAGTTAGATTTGCTGACCCTGTCACATCTTCAAGCAACACTCAGAAACAGGTTAATTCCCACAAACCAAAAGACTCTAACCAACCTTTGTTGCATTCTACAGGAGTAATCTGTTCTACCAGTGCTAGCTGATCAAAGCCTACATGCAATACAAAGAACAATAGGATCTCGCAATCATCAAGTAGCAACAAGACCAATAAAGTAGAAGACCAATCTAGGAGCTATAAGTCTAGGAATAATAAAAAGAATCGTGTTGCCAAAACTGGATGTAATGCTTATGTCATGCAATTTATGTTAAATGTGAATTCTAAATCTATTTATGCTATTTGTAATGCATGCTTGTTTGATGCAAATCATGATAAATGTGTTCTTAATTATGTTCATGATGTAAGTGTGTTGTCTAAATCTAAGCCTGCTAAGCGTAGAAATAAGAAGCAGATATGGAAACCTACGGGTAAAGTGTACACTAAAATTGGTTATAAATGGAAACCTACAGGACGTACTTTCACTATAGTCAAAAATAGGTGCCCTTTAACTAGGTTTACCTCTACTAAAGTAGTGCCTCTTAAGGAAACCACTATCAAATCAATTCTTACCCCAACTCAAGGAATTAGGGTTTACACTAGGAGACCCAAAGCAACAAAATATGTAACTTTGAATAGCAAATCAAAGATTACAGAATCTAGGATTTCTAACCAATCGAAACCCCCTCAAACTGGGGAATCCATTGTTTCCAATGTTCCATCTTCTTCTCATATCGATTGCAGGTTGTCTAAATTGTTATGTGGTATTTGGACTCCAGATGCTCTAAGCATATGACCGAAAACCGCTCTCAGCTCACCAATTTCATCAATAAATTTCTTGGTACCGTCAAGTTCGGTAATGATCAGATTTCTAAGATAATGGGTTACGGTGATTATCAGATTGGGAATGTTACCATCTCCAGGGTTTACTATGTTGAGGGACTTGGACACAATCTATTCTCCGTTGGTTAATTTTGTGACTCGGATCTTGAAGTGGCTTCACACATGTTTTGTTCGCAATCTTGAAGGTGTTGACCTACTCATGGGATCTCGGGAAACTAATTTATATACATTGTCCATTGGCGATATGATGAAGTCTTCTCCAATTTGTCTCTTGTCAAAGGTTTCTAAGACTAAGTCTTGGTTATGGCACCGACGTTTCTCACACTTAAACTTTGGCACCATTAATCAATTGGCTAAACAAGGTCTTGTACGAGGTCTCCTTGAACTAAAATTTGAAAAAGATCACTTGTGTTCTGCATGTTCTTTGGGGAAAAAGCAAGAAACAATCTCATAAACCAAAATCTGAAGACACCAACCAAGAAAAACTTTATCTTCTGCATATGGATCTTTGTGGGCCAATGCGTGTTGAAAGTATTAATGGGAAGAAATATATTCTAGTAATTGTTGATGATTATTCTCGGTTTACATGGGTTAAGTTCTTACGATCGAAAGATTAAGCACCTGAGTTCATCATCAAATTCTTGAAAATGATACAAGTTCGCCTAAATGCAACTGTCAGGTATATTCACACAGATAATGGAACATAATTTGTCAATCAAACTCTGCGTAACTATTATGAAGATGTCGATATCTCTCATGAAACATCCATGGCGTGTACTCCATAATAGAATGGTGTTGTCGAAAGACGAAACCGGACCTTAGTAGAGGCTGCTCGCACCATGTTGATTTATGCTAAAGCTCCATTATTTCTGTGGGCAGAAGCAGTTGCTACAACTTGTTACACCCAGAACCGTTCCTTAATACGTCTTTGTCATGAAAAAACACCATATGAGCTACTGCATGACAGAAAATCAGATCTTTCCTATCTTCATGTATTTGGTGCACTTCGTTATCCAACTAATGACAGCGAGGATTTAGGCAAACTGAAAGCTAAAGCCGATGTTGGTATTTTCATTGGATATGCTCTCGCAAAGAAGGCTTACCGGATTTACAACTAACATACCAAACGAATTATGGAAACAATACATGTAGACTTTGATGAGCTGACAACAATGGCTTCTGAATAAATCAGTTCAGGACCCGCACTTCATAAAATGACTCCTGCAACACTCAGTTCAGGACTCGTACCAAAACTTACTTCTCTAACATCATTTGTACCACGAACAAGAATTATCTGAGATACACTGCTTCAACCGTTGTTTGATGAATACTTCAGTCCTCATCCATGTGTTGATCATCCTGTTCTAGAAGTTGTTGCTTTAGAACCTGCTGTTTCAACCGGTACACCTTCCTCAACTTCAGTTGATCAAGATGCACACCACACCAAAGTACTTTTTCAAATCACATGAATCCTCATCCCATGTTATTCCTCCCAGAGCTGAAGAAGCAGATCATGATATTAAAGTTGCACACATGGATAATAATCCCCAATTTGGTATTCCAATTCCAGAACCAAGTTCTGAAGAATCCTACCTCCCGCCCCCACCCTCTCCCCGCGCGCGGCCCCGCTGCGCCCCACACCCTCACCTCGCCAATGTGCACTGAGTTAATTAACCTCCTGAACACATCAGTAAATGGACCAAAGATCATCCGATTGATAATGTAATTGGCGATCCTTCTAGACCGTCTCCATTCAACATCAACTACAAACTGAAGCCATGTTCTGTTATTTCGATGCTTTCCTTTCTTCCGTTGAACCAAAGAATTATAAAGAATCATTGACAGAATCCTGCTAGATTGAAGCCATGCAAGAAGAACTCAATAAGTTTGAACGTCTTAATGTTTGGGAGCTTGTACCCCATCCAAATCGTGTTATGATTATCACCTTGAAATGGATATACAAGTCTAAATTAGACAAACTGGGTGGTGTGTTGAAAAACAAGGCTAGGTTGGTAGCGAGGGGATATCGTCAGGAAGAAGGCATAGAATTTGAAGAATCTTTTGATCTAGTTGCACAACTTGAGACCGTCTGTATCTTTATTGCTTTCGCTGCTCATATGAACATGATCGTCTATGAAATGGATGTGAAGACCTCGTTCTTGAACGACATACTACGTAAGGAGGTCTATGTTAGTCAACCGGACGGATTTGTAGATCAGAGAATCCCAACCATGTGTACAAGCTAAAGAAAGCTCTTTATGGGTTGAAACAAGCTCCACAGGCTTGGTATGATTTTCTCTCATCATTTCTACTCTCCCAGAAGTTCACCAAAGGAACCGTCGATCCAACATTGTTCGTCAGAAGAGAAGGCAAAGACATATTACTGGTACAAATTTATGTCGATGATATTATTTTTGCCTCCACTAAACCTGATCTTTGTGAATCATTTTCTAAAATCATGTGTTCAAAATTCAAGATGTCGATGATGGGCAAACTATCATTTTTCTTAGGACTACAGATTTCTCAGAGTCCTAGAGGCATCTTTTTAAACCAATCTAAATATGCTCTTGAATCACTTAAAAAGTATGGTATGGAAACCTGTGACCCAGTGGATACTCCAATGGTGGAGAAATCCAAACTGGATGAAGATCCACAAGGGAAAGCCGTTGATCCTACACGTTATCGTGGAATGATTGGCACCCTTATGTATCTCACATCCAGTAGACCAGACCTTGTATTTGCTGTGTGCATGTGTGCCCGGTATCAGGCAAAGCCTACCGAAAAGCACTTACATGCGGTTAAGCGAATCTTTCGATACCTAAGAGGAACCATAAATATGGGTATGTGGTATTCGAAGGATTCTTGCATTGCTCTAACAGCTTTTGCAGATGCTGACCATGCGGGTTGCCAAGATACCAGAAAAAGTACGTCTGGAAGTATGCAGCTATTAGGTGATAGATTGGTGAGCTGGTCATCAAAGAAACAGAAGAGCACCGCCATATCCAGTACAGAAGCTGAATACATTGCCTTGTCAGGATGTTGTGCTCAAATACTTTGGATGCGATCATAATTAACTGACTATGGCCTTGTGTTCAACAAGATACCTCTGTACTGCGATAATAAAAGTGCCATTGCTTTATGTTGCAACAACGTCCAACACTCCCGATCCAAGCATATAGACATCAGACATCACTTTATCAAGGAGCAAGTGGAGAACGGGGTGGTTGAGCTGTATTTTGTCAGAACAGAGTATCAGTTGGCAGACATTTTCACTAAGCCTTTAGCACGAGAACGACTTGACTTTCTCATCAACAAGCTTGGTATGAGAAGTATGTCTCCTGAGACTTTGCAAAAGCTGGCAGACGAAGAGGAAGAGTAATGGTGGTAAACTCTTCACATATCCTCTGTATCATATGTATATAAGAAAATCAGAAAAACCCAAAAAGATTTTTCATTTTATATAAACTTTTCAAAAAGAAAATATAAAAATATAAAACCATAAAAAGAAAATACAAAATTAAAAAATCAGAAAATATAAAAATATGGTGTTCATGACATGTCTTCTGAAAATCGATAACATTTACGGCCTTAGAAATGTCATTCAATAATGATACGAGGCTGTAAATGAAGTTCGAGCAGAAGTTCAAATTGTTTTCAAAACATGTCATATGGCTTGCTATTATTTCAGATAGCAACCCGGTCTTCAATTTAAAGGCAAGTATTTCGCCAAAAAGAAAACTTGACCTCACAACGGGAAATTAATTTTTCTCGGGAATGAATTACTTCATATTCATTCAAAGGCTTGTGTTTACTTTGCAACACAACCCGTGCTATCTAATCAAATAGGTGTACGTGTCAGTGCATTTATTTATGTAAAACGAGAGAAATCTTGTTTTTATTGGTGTTGTTTTTGAAAAATAATTAAACATATCAGTTTCTCATCAGAAAAGATTTTAAAAGAATTTTCTATCACTCAAACAATGTCTACAGCTCTTTAAATAGAAAACGGGACATTATTTGAGGGGGAGAAATAGTCAAATTCTTTCAAAAATGATCTTTCAAAAAGTCATCTCGGAATAAAAGGAAAAAGGTTTTAACTATAACGGATCATATTTTAAAGGGGATTTAATATCAGTTTTAATTCAAAATGGACTTAAGATGTTATTGGTTTTAACTTTTAGGGTCTAAATGGTAAAATATAGGACTTAAATACTAAGTTTTCATCTTAAGGGGCTTATAATGTTATTTCTATAACTTGATTAGGCTTAAAAATAAGGTTAAGATGAAAATAATAGTAGTTACAAAGTCCAAGGACCATTTCTGCCAATGTTTGAAACATGGCCGGTTATACATCATGGTTTACATAAATTGCACACACACCCTTTTTCTTATTCACAAAACCAAACGCACCTCATCTCTCTATTCTAAGTTGCATCTTTAGGGACTCATTGTGTCATTTCTATATCTTGCTTAGACTTAGGCATAAGTTTAAAATAAGATAGAAGAAGTAACAAAGTACAAGGACCATTTGTGCAACTTGTAAAAGGTGGCCGGTTTTATTCATTTGAAACAAATTTCGCTCTCACTCACACTTATTAAAATTCCGGACACCCCCAAATACCCACGTCACATTTCGCTCGATTCAAAGTAAAAATCAAAACTTGTTTTTCAAGAAAAAGGTACACTTCTACTCGTTCACAATTCATTCCTCATCATGTTGGTAAAACGAATTAGGTTAAAACTCCTTTTATCACTCGAAAATCAATAAAATATGATTAGGGTTCATAATTTAAAAGTTAAGATTTTTTGCTAATTAATTGAGGGGTTTTGTTTGTTAGGGTGCGTTAAAGATGCGTGAGAAACATTTTTAGATATCTCTAACATATGTGTGAGATTTATTAATTTTTGTGGGTGTGAATTTAGCGAAACATGCAGATGGGTATGTTTGTTTGTGGGTTTGTGTTAGTAAGCATCAAGGTATCTTAATTATGCCTTTAGAAACAGTTTTTGTCTCTTAGGTTCTCATTTGCTAGGAAACGTAGTAACCTAGGTTCAAAAATATTAAATATGGTATTTTGAAGATTTGTGTGATGTTATTGTGAGTTGAAAAACTGTTGTGTGCCCTTTAAGATTGGCTAAAAGCTTTAAGATGTCAACTGCTTCCCTATGAAATGTGTTCTTCTCTTAAATTCACTCGAATTGCATTTATCAAGCCTAAATTGTTGATTAATCTTTTGATTATGGTTTCTGTGATGTTCTTGATTGATTTGTGATGCATGTTAGAAATTCTCATAGGTTTTTTATTGCTAAAACCTTAGTTAAATATTTTTGAATGAAGCCATATATGTTTGGTTTGAACGAAGCGAAACATGTTAGGCTTGAGTGAGCGAAACGTGTTATCTAGCGAAACATGTTTCACTTATTCTGAGCGAAACATGTTTTACTTTTTCTGAGCGAAACATGTTTCACTTGTTCTGAGCGAAACATGACAGGAACATAATTCAAGCGAAACATGACATTTTTATGAAAAGAAACTCTGCCTAAATTTTTTAAAATTTGTGTAATACTTGTTTAATTTGTGTTTCAACTGAATGTGTTGTATTTACCCTCTGATTGAATGTTTGTCCTAAGTTCTTTTAGACTTGTCTAGTTGACCTTTTCAGTTGACTTTGACTATTGACCTTAGTTGACTTATTCATAGAGTGTAGTAATTCAATCATGTTTGCATGAAACCTAATCATAGCATTGTTCTAAATCAATTAAATCATCAAGGATAACCAAATTAATCAGTAAAATATATCTGTTGTGTATATAAACTATATTGGTTAATTCTTAAGCAGAATCATGAATCCACAAGAAACTTAACAAGTTATTGCCCGTGATGAGAAATGGGTTCCATCTACAAAAAGAGTCAAGATAAGCTCTACCAATGTCAGACTGGAAACCATTGTGCCTCAGAAGGAAGAAACATTTCAGGTGGTAATTGATATAATCAAGAACTCCACATGCTTCGGGGCATTCACTATCTCTGCAGATGTCCCTGAAATTTTTATGCAGCAGTTCTGGTACACAATCAAGAAGGTCAAAGACTCTGAATCTTATGAATTCCTCTTGGCCAACAAGAAGTGCATTGTCGATGCTGAAGTCTTTAGAAAGATTCTGGATATCTGTCCAAGAGTAGAAGGTGAAGAATTTACACCGGTATAAGATGATGATGATACCCTCACCTTCCTCACTGACCTTGGCTACAAAGGTCTACTATACAAGCACAACAACATGTTTGTGGACCACATGCATCAGCCATGGAGAACTTTGGCAGAAATTATCAACAAGTGTCTCTCTAAAAAGATAGCAAGCAATGACAAACTGAGAAAATCCAAAATTCACATACTGTGGGGCATGTTCTATAGAGAAAATGTTGATCCCAACTTAAGATCTATTCCTTAGCTTGTAAAGATTAAGTTACTTTGGATAAATTCAAAACAACTATGGTTGAAACTTTGTGAAAACTAAAGAGTATGCGGAATCTACTCTTTAATACTTAGAAGAATATTAATGAAACAGTAAACTGTATGAAAAATGATATTACTGAAAAGATCCAATATTATTATCAATAATACGAGTACTCTGTGTAGTACTAGGGTTTACAACCTTGAAGCTATGTATCAAAACTTATATCTCTATTGTACATTCAAAACCATAACCTAGGATCTCCTTTTAAACACTAAGGAGTCCTTTACAAGAGAACTACAAATCTTCTATAATGTTAAACTTATACGCATCTTTATAACTATATAGAATATACTCTGAATAAGTCAATACAAATCTCTTGACACGTCTTTATCTCTTTAGCAGCCTTTAATCTTCATGCATCAGTCTTAAGTCCTTTAGCAGTATTAAGTTAGTACTGGCAATACTAACTTTCTTCTAGCAGTACTAACTTGTTAATACTGGCAGTTGTAACCTGAGTAGTACTAACTCTTGACTTGGCAGTACTAAGTATGAACACATTTAATTCCCAACAATCCTCCCCTAAACTTGTGATTTACCTCTAAATCATCAAGTTTCTTGAATTAAACCTTGTTCTATGAGAGGATTCTTCCAAACAATTTATCTTCTTGGTCTTTCAATTTGCATGAATATCTTCCTAAGAAGTTCTCTGGACATCTCATTATTTTGTTTCACCAAGAGCTTTGCAACTAACATATGTGTAAGAACACCTCTTGAAAAAGGATATTCCCTTTCAACTAGCATGTAGATATCCATTCCATCCTTTGTAGATACATGATGCACTCCACATGTATCATACAGTCTCCATGTTATATCATGAATATGTTTCTGAGACTTCCATAACTCATCATCAACATCAGGTTCAAACAGTCTCTTTAACTCTACCTAGATCTCTATTTCTTTATCTTCTGTTGGTTTTGTTGAGTTGAACCTTTCTTGAACCAGACTCCATAGTTTGACTAAATCATCCTTCAAAAGTCTTTAGCATATCTTCAAAAACCTGATATATCCCTGTAAGATTACCACCTGAATATTTTCCAGTACATACTTTAATCTTCAGTGTTAAACCTCCGTAGTCAATGATTTATAATTTGTTGGCAAGGCTCAAATAATCATCCCTTCTCAGGAACTTATGATCATCAATTGCTGTAGCTCTTTTTAATGAATAGCGTATCTGAATTATGCTTCTTAGAACTTTTTGACCAAGTTCTTCTTCTAGCAGCTCATTTAGTTAACAACCAGCTGCTATCTATAGGAACTTGGTTCTGTCAGAACCATCACTCTCCCACTTATTAGATGTAAAATTGTTTACCCTTAATCATTGTTGCTTCAAACAAACTCTTGACTCACAAATGATATCCTCATCAACTACTGTAGTTTAATACTTCCCCATATGCTTGATATAGTTAGACATATAAGTTCTCTGTTGAGCCTGTGTGGGTGACTTGTTCCTCCTTTCTTCAGCTCTTTGTTGGGCAAAATGTCTCTTTCTCTGGTTGATAAGTTCTGCAAGCAGTCTTGCTTTTTCAGCTTCAGAGTAGATTTCTCTTTCTTTTGCTTGTAACCTTTGTGCTAACTCTTCATCAGCTTTAATTCTAACTTGTATGTCTTCCCATTCTTCAATATTGAAAGAGCTAGCTGCTTCATGTGCCGTGGCAATCCTCTACCTCTCTTCTTCATCAAGTTGTTCTTGCAATCTCAGAGCTACTTCATAACCAAGTCTTTCTTGTTCTTGTTGCCTTTTTGTCTTGGTCATAGGCGATTCAGACTCTTCCATTATACCTTTACCTTTATCTTTTGTATTTACTGCACTCCTTTTGATGTACACTAAAGTTTTAGCAGCAATATCATCAACAGAATCACCAGCAGTTTTAACTTCAGGGCTGGCAGTACTAATTTCTGCACCAGCAGTAGTAACTGGTACATTAGCAGTGGTAAAATCTGTACTAGCAGTAGAAACACCCATCTATACCAAAGTAATCCCCTTATCTTCATCAATTTGAGCAATTTTCCTCCCCTATTTGGAAGGATCCTCTTGAGCCAAAATATTTGAATTTGAACCTTCTTTATCTGAGAGAACGAGTCTGAGTTCTCTTCTTGACTTGTTGAGCTTATCCTTTTTCTCCAACCTCTTCACCTTCTTGATAAGCTTTGTAAAAGCAGCACCATAAACTTTCTTTGTCTGCGTCAAGTCTGTCTCCAAAGCTACAACTCTGTCTGACAATTTTATAACCAAATCCATCAATCTATTATGTTGCATTCTGCCCTTATCACTTCTAAGTGTGTGAACTCTTGGGAGAGTGAATCATGGGGTAAATTGTATGGGTCCTTACAATGTTACCACTGCCCTGTCCTACTTCTAAGCTAGTAACAGTAGTGGCAGCCCCTCCATATCTGACATCAACCTATGGAAGCAGCTCAACTGGCTAATTTGTGTAGGAGTAGAACTAGCTGAGGAACCTCCAGTTTTTCCTAATCTGATAGAACTCCTAATGTGGTGAAAGATTGTGGTTGTGATGTTGATGGAGCACTCTGTGGGTGTGTGATGGGCTCAACTAGACTGTTGATCCATCAGCCTAAAAAAATGGGCCCTAGAACAAGCATAGTTGGAAACAATAGAATGACTAACCCCAATATAACTCTTAGAAGCCTCCTCATATTACAAAAAGTTTTTGTGTATTGGTAGGAAGGCAATATAAGATCTTTTGTTTGAGGTAGAATTATCTCTTGTGCGTTGTTCAAATATTTGTAATAAATGGTAGGATACATTAAAAGTTTTGCCTTACTATTCAAGTTTTTCCACCATTCCTACAAAAATCGTTTTAGTAAAAATTAAACTTCCTATTTATGTAGGCTAAGACAAATAATAGCAGTTGCCAAATTGATACTGAATTGTTCCCAAGCAGTTTTTACTAAAAACTTAAACAATAAAGTATGGTATAGATCAAAAATCTCCATGCAGGTAAAAGTGTCTCTTTTGAAAGGTCAATTTGTCAGAATTGGACACATACCCCATAAGAGCAAGTTGTTTAAAAATTTCAGTAGTAGGCAAATTACTATTACCATCAAAATCTTCTAACTTGAGATGCCTCCTAATATATGCCTCAATAACAATCTTAATTTTCCCATCTATTGCAGCAGTTATTTCTATTTCTATATTATCAAGCGTGCTTGCAGTAGCCGTTTGCCAAAACTGTTGAATAAGAGAAACATAGATAGTGGGATTTTCAGTAAGAGCATACCGAATGTGACTTGTATTGAGAAAATCCACTATATATTTTTATTTTTTGGAAATGGAAAACCCCCCCTCACAGTTCCACTGTTTTCTTTAAGTAAGCGACCCAAATTAAAATTTTATTGTGTGTGTCACAGAACCTCCAAATTCGCCATTGTTGATTAAGAAAAGATCGATTGAGGTCTGGGTTAGGTTCGTTTATGAGAGTATGTGTGTTTGGCAAAGTCAATTGAGATTATACAAAGAGCACTTAAGGTTTTGATTGGACCGACTGAATGGAATTGGATGTTTATCGTGAATAAATCTTATGAGTTAAAGAAAGTTCATGAATTATCCAATTTAAGGAAACCTATAAGTGAAGTAGTTGGCGGAAATATCTCAACGGCTATATTTAATTAAGAAAAATATGTTATTCCCAAACAGTACTAATGGTAGTCTAGCAGTACTAAGTTTAGCCTAACAGTACTAAGTAAAGCCCAGCAGTACTAAGTAATGTCCAGCAGTACTAAGTAATGCCCAACAGTACTAAGTAATGCCCTAGCAGTACTAATTTTGAGTTACTAACCAGATTTAACCTCAATTCGTTCCAAAAGACCATTTCCATCATCAATTTTTGAATTCTCCACAAGCACGCTTTCTGTTTTATCTCACTTTAACTCTCAATTCTTTTACTTATAGAATCACTCTGTCTGTTTTTATTTCACACATCTCTCATTCTATTTTTGAACTTACTATATCTCTCATTTCTTTTTCTCACTTAAACACTTTGTCTGTTTTTATTTCACACATCTCTCTTTCTGTTTTTGAACTCACTACATCTCTCATTTCTTTTTCTCACTTAAACACTCTGTCTGTTTTTATTTCACACATCTCTCTTTTTGTTTTTGATTCTCTCAAGTCTCACAAAATTAATTATAACAGCAGTAGTATTTATACATACCAGTAGTAAGTTAGGCCAATAGTACTAACTTGAATTGCATCATCAACTACTATTTTAAGCATCATTTGTGCATACTCCGCTGCATATTCACACAATTAACCTCCCCTCAATCAATACTTAAGAGGTTAAGCATTCCAATACTTGCAATCAGATATTGAAATCTGCCAACATCAAATGCTTTTGTGAGCAAATTTGCAACATTATGATCTGTGTGAATCTTGATCATCTGAATAAGCTTCTTCTCATTTGAATCTCTGATGAAGTGATGTCTAATCTCAATGTGCTTAGTCTTTGAGTGAAACACTGGATTCTTAACTATGCAGATGTGCATTCATTGTCACTAGAAAAATAAACTATCCGATATTTTAAAGGTCTTTTCCTGACTCTATTATTACCATTATTTATTTGTAGAGTTATAACGCGTTCCGCTTTAATTTATTGATCGTATAGTTAAATGCGTAAACTAAAATCAACGTCAACGTAAACGGACACCAAACAAATAAAAGTTTATATCAAGCAAGTGTTATATAATTATTAAGAGTATAATTTATAACTTTTCCTATTTTATTTTTATTGGTTATGTAAAACGCCTATGTTTCGCAATAAATTGCGTTTAGGCATACCCGGAAGCACCAATACCCATTTATACTCAAACAAATACCCACTTTTATACTCAATACATAAAAATTAACTCATTTCCTACTCTTAATAAGCATGTGGCCGGATCCTATTAACTAAATACATAGGAAATTCAAATCTCACTTTCAAATAAGCACATGCTCATATCTTTTATTAAGGACATCGCTCCTCCTAGAGAGGAGGAGAGCACTTGTACCTTTAGTACCCTAAACTACTCTTGAACCATGGTATTAGCTAGTTGTATTCTCTAATACTTGCCTTATAAATTAAGACTTCGCATAGAAACTCTATAACACTTTCCATATCCATTTATAGCAAGTAAACAATTTCTCTCCCTTTATTACTCTAAAACCTACGGCCAACATAAGATTTTTAGGGTGTTCATAAATTTGATTTTTCAAGTATACAAGGCTCATTAGTTATAATATCTAAGGTGTTGCAAGGTGGCTTGAAAGATTGGGTATTATTTACAAGGGTTGGATTCAAAAAAGTAAGCTAGGGTTTCTTGATTAGGGTTTCTAATTTGGGTTTGTTAAGTAGGGTTTGATCTTGTGTTCTTCATTCTCCTACACTTCTCTAAGGTTTACTTGAACCCTAAACCTTCCATTTACTCATTTACTTACTCTACATACATTTTATTATGTTAATCACCACCTAAGTTTATTTTCATGATTTATGGAATATTATAAAGATATATATATGGTTCAAATTTTATATTATGATTGGTAAAATAACACTTAAAATGGAAGTACACATTATATATAAGTGTTAAATAATTTATATGGTTAGTTTATGAATTATTTTGTGTTAAAAGTTTTAATTACAAAAGTTATGAACAAATGATTTTGAGGACACTTACTCATGGACAAGTATCATGGACACATTATAGAGGACTTAAGATATATCAAGTTATGTCATTTCATAAGTTAGAGGACTTGTAATGGTTTAATAAAGTGAAAAGTATATAAAATAAGTGTATAAAACTAATTATGTAAAAACTTACTTACCTACTGTTTGAATTCGTGTATAAACATATATATTTTATATTTTATTTAATTAGTACTTATCACAAGGATCGTAAGCATATAAGGAACTTGAAAAACTGATCAATAACGAATGGGAAAGTGGGAAATATGCTATTAAGTTATCAATAATAGATAGTATAAAAGTTATTTTATAAAATTATTTTTAAAAAAGTATTTTTAGTAAAGTTATTTTATAAAAGACCTTCACTTGTTTCAGGTGCTGAAATATGGGACGACATTTTTATGAAAAATTACAAGTCATGAGTAGCCAAACATGTAAGAAACTCGAAAAACATGATTTACAATGAGGTGATACGTTATTTACAAGTTTAAGTTAAAAAGTATTTTTATATAAGTAAATTTATAAAAATATGTTACTGTTCACGATAGTAAACTATTGGGAAGTAATTTTCCTAAATAGAGCTTTTAATTACGAAGACGTGGACATAGGAATCACTAAAAACGAATAAAACGAACGCGATACCAATTAAAATACGATTTCAATAATTAAAGTTATAAAAAGTATTTTTATAAACTTTCACCTACTGTTACTGTTCATAACAGTATTTAACCATATAATAATTATAATATTTTGATAGATTTTCTTAATACGAAACCGTGGACATAAGAAACGCGTAAAAAGGGAGTTTAAAACGATAAAAGATACGCGGTTTTTATAAAACCTTGTGCACTATTTTTACTTAAAAAATTATTTTATAAAATAATTAAATTAATTATATAATATCATTACATAATCAATAAAAATATTAAATCATATATTTATAACAAATAATACATTAATAAACAAAAATGATATTTTTCTTTACGGATGCAATTACATGTACCTTTATTTAACAAAGTACGATTTAATTAATATTTCAACATTTTAAAGTTTAACAAAAACTATAAGGTGGTGGTGTAACTATATAACATGTGATATTTTATTTATATAAAATACATTATGCTCATACGACCTACAATTAATTAGGTTGCATTCGGATTTTCGAGACGATTTACATATTTGATTTAGATAATCAAATCATTCACTTACGGTGAGTTCATAGCCCCGCTTTTCTTCTATTACATTGATTTACAACTTTGGGGTGAGAAACATGCATTGTTTTACGATTGGACGCAAGTACACTTTTATACAAATTACGAGTTTGCCTAAGTAGCTATAACCCACTATGCCCATGAATCATGAACTGTTAATTACTGGATTGTAAGCGTGAATGTTATGAATAGATCTATTTGGATTGACATCCCCGTTTGGGTGAGATAGCGCCTCACTAGCTTCGAATGTCCTTCTGAAACAACGAATGTATACCATGTCGGAACAATTTGGATGTTGCGGGTTGAACATCTACACGGGCACATTATTTGCATTAATTTGCATACATATATGTTGTAGCTTCGGTGTCATGAGCTTAGTGCATTTCGTAATTACTTTTGAGATATTGTATGTGTTACATGTCTTACATTTGGAAATCTTGCGGTCCTACTTTATACATTTATTAAACCTGTGAATTCACCAACTTTATGTTGACGTTTTAAAGCATATTTTCTCCAGGTCAATAAGGTACAAGAACAAGGATACATTGGGGGTCAACATTTTGGGAATCATTTTGCATGGAGATTTAAATGCATTACATTTTGGAGTATTTGTTATGTATCAAAATCTTTACATTTTCATGGGTGAACAATTTAAGCTTCGGGCTTCTATAACAAACAAGTTTATTTAATCCAATGTATCATTTTCAAACGACTCATATAGAGATCGTTCTCATATCTTGTGCTGTTGATCTATGAAGTAACACTCTCAGACCCATATTCCGCTGCGACCCATTTTGGGGGGTGTTATAGAAAATCTTGGTATTCATGAAGTTGTATCCATAATCCAACATTTGATTTTGAATCCAGAGTACTTGTCCATAGCAACTAGCAGCAACTACATACTCTGCTTCAGTAGTAGAGGTGGCAACTATAGTTTGCTTCTTGCATTGCCATGAAATCAATCTGCTTCCAAGAAATTGACAACCTCCTATTGTGGATTTCCTGTCTAAACTTGCAGCCGGGGGGGGGGGGGGGGGGGGGGGGGGGGCATTGGGGTGTGTGGACAACCGGGGGGAATATGTGGATAGGTAAGTATAAGCTTAAATTCAAATGGTGAGTCCTTAGGATACCAAAGGCCCAATTTAGGTTGACTTTCCAAGTACTAAAGATTCTTTCACACCATAAAGATTGGTGAACTTTAGGTGTGACTGAAATCTGCACAACAACATACAACAAAACTTATATCAGGCCCTTGAAGCTGTTAGGTCTCAATGATCCAATCATTGATCTATATAAGTGAACATCAACATCTTCAGCTTCTGCATCCTTGAGCAATGGCTTTGAAGTCTCCATAGGTGTACTTGCTGTCTTCACAGTTGAAAAACCAAACTTCTTCAAGATTTCATCCACATACTTGTCTTGACTAATGAAAATCCCATCATCTTTCTGAGTCACTTGCAGTCCTAAGAAGAATGTAAGCTCTCCTATAAAACTCATCTAGAACTTCTTATACATCATCTTTTCAAACTCAGTACACATCTCATTCCTTGTAGACCCAAAAATGATATCATCTACATATACTTGTACTAGTAGAATATCACCTTTGACTCTTTTAATGAACAAAGTCTTATCTATCTGGCCTCTTTGAAATCCATTGTCTAATAAATAGGTAGATAGAGTCTCATACCAAGCTCTAGGAGCTTGATGTAGACCATATAATGCCTTTTCTACCTTATAAACTCTGTTAGGGAACTCTGGATCTTCAAACCCTGGAGGTTGACAGACATAAACTTCCTCTTTAATTTTGCCATACATAAATGCACTATTCACATCCATTTTGTACACAACAAAGTTTTTGAATGAGGCATGGGCTAAGAACAGCCTAATTGCTTCAATCCTAGCAACTAGAGCAAAAACCTCATTGTAATCTATTCCTCTTCTTGAGTGTAAACCCTGTGCAACAGCCATTCTTTTTTCTAATCACAATACCTCTCTCATCTTTCTTGTTCATGTAGACCCATTTTGTTCTAATGGCCCTTTTGCCATATGGTAAATCAACCAAAGTCCAAACCTTCTGTAATTTAAACTGTAGAAGCTCATCCTGCATTGCTTCTATCTAACTTGGATCTGTCAAAGCTTGAATTACCTTCTTGGGTTCTACTTGTGATAGAAAACAAGCAAATAGACAAGTATGAAGGTCTTCATGAGTTTTCCCTTCATAAACAGCACTAATAAACCCTTGTTCATTTGAAGTCTTTGTCATTCTCCTTGTTTGTACACCAGACTGTACATCACCAATCACATGATCAAGTGAATGATCTTTATGGATTCTTGTATTTGGAGTAGAAGGAACTAGATATGTGGTAGTAATTTTGCTCATATCCAATTCTGTTTCATCACCAAAGAAATCAGCATGTGTAGCTTCAAGTGGAGTAGTAGTAACTGTTGGACTAACAATATTAATATTTAGACTACCAGTATTAACATTTGTACTAGCAGTATTAATACTTAGCCTAGCAGTATTAACTCTATTGATAATGGACCTCTTGTCTATCCAACTGTTGAAGAAGATGGTCAAATTCAAAAGAAGAAATATGATGAACTCACTGAACAAGAACAACTTCAAGATGACTATGATGTTCAAGCAACAAACATTGTTCTTCAAGGTCTTTGTAGTAACCTATGATATCATTACAACATATAATTAAGTAAAGACCGAGCTTCCATGATTATTAGCCGAGCTTCCTGATGACATCAAATAACGTCACATTTATACCATCATTTATCCCGAATAAACTAACCAGTTTGTATAATTATTGCAAGAATTTGTAATTAATTGCTTAAAAGTGTTGTTTACAGTAATTAAGGACTGATTTGAGAAGACATGCTAAAAGACGCATATTTTGGAGCCAAAACGAAGACATTTAAAGATTACTCAATTCTGACCAATACGCTGTATCCAGGAAAAGAGATACGGCGTATCAGCGCCAAGTCTACACAAGAAAACGCGTATTCACAATTCCCAATACGCCATATCCACCTTCTGCCATACGCCATATCCATGAAGATAACTATTCAGAGATACGAAGATATTATTATTTTGGGAATGTATATTATGCTGATCATAAACTTTGCGCGCACTCCAAGGGATACACCCTAATACGCCGTATTGGCCTAGCCCAATATGGCGTATCCAGCCTTTTTCAGAGACTATAAATAGAATACTCAAAAATGAGTTTTCATTGTGCAAAATCATATTCTTCATACCATACACATAAAAGATGATTTTCTGAAGAGAAGAAGAGCAACAAAAGTCAAGCATCAATCACGATTCCATAGAAGACACCGTGTAATTCCTATACTCTTGTAATCATTTAATTTTTGGTATCGTTTAGTAAAACATTTAGTTTACCTTGGTGATGTGTTATAAAAGCTTTAAATTTATAATTCTAGTTTTATCCAATTTCCAACTAACACACGGGTAAAGTATAAACCCTTGTTTATAGTATAG
Organism: Tanacetum coccineum; assembly: GCA_026074375.1. Classification (NCBI taxonomy): domain Eukaryota; kingdom Viridiplantae; phylum Streptophyta; class Magnoliopsida; order Asterales; family Asteraceae; genus Tanacetum; species Tanacetum coccineum. The sequence continues at coordinate 25,758 of BQNB010069847.1, forward strand.
GTTTAGGGTAAGGCCAAGTCATTCCACGGGATTGGTAATTCTTAGAAAGGGTCGATTATATTACGAAAGGGGTATCTAATAGACTGTCACGATCTAAAGATAATTGATAACACAAATTCAAGATAAAACAATGTTTATTTGGGAGACAAGAGTAATAGAGGATAACTCAGAATGATGATAAGTTCATGAAATTTAGTATAATCAAAAGAATGAACGGGTAGTTTAATCAAGAGATTGTCTATTTAACATAGCAAGAATCCTTTCGGCCTTTAATCTTAATTATGCAAAATGCTTTAAGATTAGTTCACGTTTAGAAACAACAAATATGAACTTTCTCAACCAAGTTCGTTGGACATGAGGTTGAGCATTAAACATTCATATATTTGGGAGGATGAGCATTTTATTAGCTAATCCTCACGAAGCTAATAACTAGTTGTCATAGACAAACAACTAAAAATCAAACATATAGTCGGAGTCTTTCGACCTATATCCGGACTAGTATGATGATCAAATGACGATCGATTAATTCAAATATCTAAATATCAAGTTCATATTTATCACTTAACAAAATATAATTAGTCATCCCAAATTAATCCATGTTACTCCATAAATCCCAGATAAACATGAATAAACTACTCCATATTCATGAAGGTAAAACACATAATAAGCATTTTAGATTAAGAAAACATAACATTCAAAGAGAGAAACATGTTTGTACCGATTCCAATAGCAAATTATATTGATTATCAAAGAGTTTTCCTTTGAACAATGATTCTAACAACCTGTAAATTTAACTTTAAACTATAACAACTCCTTAGCATAACCTTCTGAAATCAAAGAGTATCCTCTTTTGATTATAACCTCGAATTTGATGAAGAACAATGTGATTCTTTAACAATTCCACTAGAACTAATTCCTAACTATAAGATAAAGTGTAATGTGATAATGGATGATTTGAGAGGTAAATTTCATCCTTTATTTATAGTTGAAGAATGAGACTTCAGTTGTGGGAAGTGGCAAGCCAAAGGTTGCACAATAATTTTCTTCATAATGATTTTTGAGTAACTACAGGTGAAGTGTGCCGCACTTGGTGTATAATTAATTTGCATTTACTTCGCTTCAAAGTACGCCGCACAAAAAGAATTGTGCGTCGCACTTTTGCCTCGTTCATTAACTCTTGTTAGTGCATTTAATGGGATTTCTCTGCACGTTTAGTCCTTTTCTTCATTCTAGGTCCTGAAATGAATATTGTACAACAAACAACCAAACTTTGCACTATTTCATGCGTTAACATATATATTTCATGTATTTTTAAGGGATATTTTATGTATATTTGGAGCGTTATCACTTGGTTATTTGATCACGCTTGTATAATTACAATGGTTATGGGCTAATACCCTTGAGTATTAGCCATCTTGATGAAGATTTAATGTTTGGTTTGTTTTAAAATTGATTTTCTTAATTTATCGTTGAAAGTTTAATTATGTTTATCACATGATATTTGTCTACGTGTTTGAATATGCGACCTATCATTCAACTGGGTCTAGTTACACCTAACAAGTGAGCTAGATACTGGGATAGCTCTCCATATCGTGTTTTATATTACTGGACCAATAGGATCACAAATAACGTTCTGTCTTTATCTGTAAATTAAGAGCTTAGTTGGACCGGCAGGTGACCCGTAATGTTTCAACAAGTATGTTCTTGATTAATTGATAAAGATTTGAATAGTGGACTACCAGTATATAAAATACCGTCAAACAGTAAGTGGGTAAAGTCTCCATGGGCTAGGGTTTATCAAGATCACCATTGCTATAATCCCTAGATAGATTATAATTAAACTAAAAGGATGCTTTATGCGCATGCGTTAATCTTGACAAGATTCAACATGTCTAGGTCTTAGGATGATGTCCCGCCTAAGTCTTAAGAATGATATGATGCTTCGAGATAAGAAATCATTGCACTAAATAAACAAACCAACATTTAATCGAATTTAATATGGCTAATACAGTTTTCTATTCTTTGGCTTGTACCGCTCTTTTATCTACTGATTCTTGCATATTTATTGTGTTTAGAATTGATTATTGTTGATCCCAACTTAAGATCTATTCCTTAGCTTGTAAATATTAAGTTACTTTGGATAAATCCAAAACAACTATGGTTGAAACTTTGTGAATACTAAAGAGTATGCAGAATCTACTTTTTAATACTTAGAAGAATATTAATGAAACAGTAAACTGTATGAAAAAAATATTACTGAAAAAACTCCAATATTATTATCAATAATACGAGTACTCTGTGTAGTACTAGGGTTTACAACCTTGAAGCTATGTATCAAAACTTATATCTCTATTGTACATTCAAAACCATAACCTAGGATCTCCTTTTATACACTAAGGAGTCCTTTACAAGATAACTACAAATCTTCTATAATGTTAAACTTATACGTATCTTTCTAACTATATAGAATATACTCTGAATAAGTCAATACAAATCTCTTGACACGTCTTTATCTCTTTAGCAGTCTTTAATCTTCATGCAGCAGTCTTAAGTCCTTCAGCAGTATTAAGTTAGTACTGGCAGTACTAACTTTCTTCTAGCAGTACTAACTAGTTAATACTGGCAGTTGTAACTTGAGCAGTACTAACTCTTGACTTGGCAGTACTAAGTATGAACACATTTAATTCCCAACAATCCTCCCCTAAACTTGTGATTTACCTCCAAATCATCAAGTTTCTTGAATTAAACCTTGTTCTATGAGAGGATTCTTCCAAACACTTTATCTTCTTGGTCTTTCAATCTGCATGAATATCTTCCTAAGAAGTTCTCTGGACATCTCATTATTTTGTTCCACCAAGAGCTTTGCAACTAACATCTGTGTAAGAACACCTCTTGACAAAGGATATTCCCTTTCAACCAGCATGTAGATATCCATTCCATCCTTTGTAGATACATGATGCACTCCACATGTATCATACAGTCTCCATGTTATATCATGAATATGTTTCTGAGACTTCCATAACTCATCATCAGCATCAGGTTCAAACAGTCTCTTCAACTCTACCCAGATCTCTATTTCTTTATCTTCTGTTGGTTCTGTTGAGTTGAACCTTTCTTGAACCAGACTCCATAGTTTGACTAAATCATCCCTGTCAAAAGTCTTTAGCATATCTTCAAAAACCTGATATACCTCTGTATGATTACCAACCCGGATGATTTTCCAGTACATTCTTAAATCTTCAATGTAAACCTCCCAGTCAATGATTGGATATTTAGTTTGCAGGGCTTCAATATTCATCTCTTCTTCTAGAACTATGATCATCAATTGTTGTTGCTATTCTTGTGATAGTTCATCTGACTTTTGCTTCTTAGAACTTTATTGACCAAGTTCTTCTTCTACAGCTCTTTTAGTACCTCCAACTTCTGTAGATTCAGTAACTGGTGCTTATGAACTATCTGCTACTAACTCTGGAACTCCTCTTCTAATTTCAGTCTCCATGGGTACAAAAGTGTGTGCTCTCCTCATTGTAGTTTCAAATAAGTCCTTGATCTCATTAAAGGAAAGTCTCTTTAATTGTTGCAGTTTATAATTACCCATATGCTTGATATAATTGGACATATAAGTCCTCTGTTGAGCTTGAGTCATGGCCTTGTTCCTTTTTGCTTCAGCTTTTTGTGCAGCAAAATATCTTTTTCTTTGATTGATAAGATCTACAAGCATCTTTGCTTGATCATCTTCATTGTACTTTTCTATTTCCTCTGTCTGTAGTCTCTGAACTAACTCTTCAGAAGCTTCAAATCTTGCTCTAATGTCTTCCCATGCTACCTCAGAAAAAGTTCTAGCTTCTTTATGTACTCTGGCAATCCTTTGCCTCTCTTCTTCATCAAACTCCTCTAGTAGTCTCGCAACTGTCTCTAGACCAAGTCTTTCTTGTTCTTGTTGCCTTTTTGTCTTGGTCATAGCTGATTCAGACTCTTCCATTTTACCTTTACCTTTATCTTTTTTCTTTGATGCACTCCTTCTGATGTACACTAAACTTTCAGCAGCAATATCATCAACAGAAACACCAGCAGTTTTAACTTCAGGGCTGGCAGTAGTAATTTCTGCACCAGCAGTAGTAACTTGTACATTAGCAGTGGTAAAATCTGTACTAGCAGTAGAAACACCCATCTGTACCAAAGTAATCCCCTCATCTTCATCAATTTGAGCAATTTTCCTCCCCTATTTGGAAGGATCCCTTTGAGCCAAAATATATGAATCTGAATGTTCTTCATCTGAGAGAACCAGTCTGAGTTTTCTTCTTGACTTTTTGAGCATATCCCTTTTCTCCAACCTCTTCACCTTCTTGATAAGCTTTGTAAAAGCAGCACCATAAACTTTCTTTGTCTACGTCAATTCTGTCTCCAAAGCTACAACTCTATCTGACAATTTTGTAACCAAATCCATCAATTCATTATGTTGCATTCTACCCTCATCACTTTTAAGTGTGTGAACTCTTGGGAGAGGTGAATCATAGGGCATGGTAGGGATCTTATCAATGTTACCACTGCCCTGTCCTGCTTCTTAGCCAGTGACAGTAGTGGCAGCCCCTCTATATCTGACATCCATACCTGTAGAAGCAGCCTCATCTGCTACATTGGTGTGAGGACTCCTAAGTGTTGGTGAAAGATGTAGTTGTGAGGTTGATAGAGCACCTGTGGGTGTGTGATGGGACTTAACTGGGACTGTTGATCCTTCATCCTGAAAAATTGGGCCCTGAATAAGCATTGTTGGAACAAATGGAATGTCCACCCCAGTATAACCCTTAGAAGCTCTCCTCATATTGCTAAAAAGTTTTTGTGTATGGATAGGAGCAATATAAGTTCTTTTGTGAGGTAGAAGCAGTCTCTTGTTCTTATTCAAAAAGATTTGTATAAATGTAGGATACATTAAAATTTTAGTCTTACTATCCAAGTTTTTCACCATACCATCAAAAATCAATTTAGAAAAATTAAAAGTTCTGTTTGTGGCCAAGCAAATGATAGCAGTTGCTATATTGCTACTAAATTGTTCCCAAGCAGTTTTCTTAGAACTTAAACAATGAAGGATGGTATGGATCAAAAATCTCCATTGAGGGGAAAAGTGTCCCTTTTGAAAGGTCAATTTGTCAGAATTGGACACATACCCCATAAGAGCAAGTTGTTCAAAAATTTCAGTAGTAGGCAAATTACTAATACCATCAGAATCTTCTAACTTGAGATGCCTCCTAATAGATGCCTCAGTAACAATCTTAACTTTCCCATCTATTGTAGCAGTTATTTCCATTTCTCCATTATCAAGTGTGCTTGCAGTAGCAGTTTGCCAAAACTGTTGAATAAGAGAAACATAGATAGTGGGATTTTCAGTAAGAGCATACCGAATGTGACTTGTATTGAGAAAATCCACTATTTGATGAAATCCTTCACTGCCCTCTGTTTTCTTTAAGTAAGCGACCATGTTGTGTGTGTCACAGAACTCCAAATTCGCCATTGTTGATTAAGAAAAGATCGATTGAGGTCTGGGTTAGGTTCGTTTATGAGAGTATGTGTGTTTGGCAAAGTCAATTGAGATTATATAGAGAGCACTTAAGGTTTTGATTGGACCGACTGAATAGAATTAGATGTTTATCGTGAATAAATCTTATGAGTTAAAGAAAGTTCATGAATTATCCAATTTAAGGAAACCTATAAGTGAAGTAGTTGGCAGAAATATCTTAATGGCTATATTTAATTAAGAAAAATCTGTTATTCCCAAACAGTACTAACGATAGTCTAGCAGTACTAAGTTTAGCCTAACAGTAATAAGTAAAGCCCAGCAGTACTAAGTAATGTCCAGCAGTTCTAAGTAATGCCCAACAGTACTAAGGAATGCCCTAGCAGTATTAACTTTTGAGTTACCAAATTTAACCTTAATTTCGTTCCAAAAAGCATTTCCATCATCAATTTTGATTCTCACAAGCTCTCTTTCTGTTTTTATTCTCACTTTATCTCTCAATTCTTTTTCTCACTGAATCACTCTATCTGTTTTTATTTTACACATCTCTCTTTCTGTTTTTGAACTCACTACATCTCTCATTTATTTTTCTCACTTAAACACTCTATCTGTTTTTATTTCACACATCTCTCTTTTTGTTTTTGAACTCACTACATCTCTCATTTCTTTTTCTCACTTAAACACTATGTCTGTTTTTGTTTCACACATCTCTCTTTCTGTTTTTGGATTCTCACCAATTTTTTTCATTTCTTTTAGCTCACAGAGTGACTCTTTCTATTTTTGTTTCACACATATGTGAAATAGTAAAAAGGTTAAACTGTAACTCCTTGACAAAGTACACATCCTTAAAATTAAGCTTACTAGTTTTAAGAGTTCCTTTACTAGTAATTTTCCCTCCTTTGGCTCCTCCCCCAAAGGTAACATATCCTCCATCAAATTCCTTAAAGTCTGAGAGATAGGACATGTTCCTTGTCATGTGCCTTGAGCATCCACTGTTAACATAGCCTTGATCTTCTTTTTGTGGATGACTCTGCACATAAAAATAAGTAAATTAGTTTCCTTTGGGGACCCAAGCCATCACTGACTTGGAACTACCTCGTGCATCAACATAATTATGTTTCTTTAAAGTAATTGACGCACTATTAAGTTTGGTAGGTCTCCAAACCTAATATGCTGAGGCCTTAACAACATTAACCTTATTTGCCCTAATAGCATTAACTACTGCTGAATTTGGCTTAGTAGTATTAACTGCTTTTGGCCTAGCAGTATAAAAACTTTCCTTAGCAACATTAACTTTTTGGCTAAATTTTTTGTTAGTTAATGTTGTTTTTATTTGATAGGGCCTCTTTATAGTTGATTGTGCTGATTGAGAAAAACATGACATTGGTCTAGCACTATAAACTATAGTTTTGGGATGAGCAGTATTAATAGGCCTAACAGTATTAAGTGGTCTTAGGCTAGTTTTCATTAAAACTACTCTTGGAGCTATGTTTCTGTGAGCACTAGGGTGAGCATTTTTAGTAGAATAATTGTAATTCACCCTTGTATAATTAATCCCAGATACCACCCTTTCCCATTGATGGTAATTACAGTGAACCTACACATGGTCAAAACTTCCATAGACAAAACAAGCTTTATTGTACATTACAAAGTTACTTCCTAGCTGTTGGGACTTCTGATTATTCCAGTTTCTTTGATTTCCCCTAGGACTTTGTGACCTATACATTTTAGCATACTTAACTAGTTTCCTAACTGGTTTTTCTTGTTGTTTAGGTCTAACAAATTCTATCTTAGCAATAGTAGGAAAAACAGTTTTCTTCTCTAACTTATCATCTGACACCAACTCCTCAACCAATGGGGCATCAGGAGATTCCCTAACCTCATTAGAAGTATCTTCACTGACATTCTTATTAGTCTTAGGTCCATAGCCTTGAAACTCAGGCTGTTAGAACTCCTCTAGACCAGAGTTGGATAAATCAAGGTTTGGGGTTGAAAATAACCATGTAGGAGGAGGTGGAACAACATTATAGCTTACAAACCCCAGACCCTTTCTACTTTTATCAGGTATCTGACTC